>JBBBDQ010000521.1:1087500-1355928 GCA_037127315.1 Ascarosepion bandense | reverse complement strand
TATATATATATATATATATAAAGAGAGAGGGATCTGGAAAAATATTGCTAATGAAGAGTTAAATTATTGCACGTATGGTTTCCATTTTCTCGTCTCACGTTAAACCATAAATATATGTCAATTAATATGTAATAAATATCTCTTCGCATTCAATAAAATTTCTATGAAGAAAAACTCTGTTTAGAGATGAGAGCTACTCTTGAAAACCTTTAGCATTTATCTTTTCAGGTTTCTTTAATAGTGGCTTCTAAAAATATATATACACCAAAATATATATAATATTACAATGATATATTTAAATTATTGAATTTTAGCAACCATAGCACTGAATCCACGATAGACTTTACTTTTGAAACGGAATCTAAGATCGCCATAATTTGGTAGCCATTACTCGAAGACTACACAATAACGATCATCATATAAAATTTTCTGAAATTCTACGAACAAAATATGCTGTTTTAATACAAAATTAATTACAATAATGAAAAAATATTAATATAACTGTAAAAGATAATGATCATAATAATTATTATAAAAGGAAACAATAATGACTATAACGACAATTATAACAGAAAAAAATGATGAGCAAAATAATAATTGTGAGAGGAAACAACAATGGGCATAATTATAACACGAAACAATAACAATAATGAGCTTAATATTTATTATAACTGAAATTAATAATGCGCATAAAATAATAAAAGAAAACCATTGTGACTATAATGATAATTATAACAAGTAACATTAATGAGCATAATATTAATTATAAATCATAAATGAATAAAATAAAAAGTGTGTACCATTTCTTTCTTACTATATTTAGAAAAAATAATAGAATTAAACCAAAACGTTGTTTATGAGCACAAGAAGCATCGCGTATTTATAGAGTGCTGACACAATTTTTCACAAGATAATTCTATCATAAAAAAATCTGGTACTTATTAAAAAAGAAACTAACACCCTCGGACATGATGTTCCTGAGTTTTAATGTTTTAATTCTTTCGAAAATATTTATTTAATTTTTAAGATTTTAGAATGTTTCTTAAATTCATAGATCAAGATTTGAATAGTTAAAGCTTCTGTACATACAAAATGTTACTAAATACGATGTATAAATGTGCAATGATACATTTTGACAAAAATGAATCTCGTTGATATATAAATCATTCACATGAGTTGTTCTATTTTTTAATACTGCAAAATTTATTTTAAGAAAAAACATGTTTGATTAGATGACCTGTTGCTATAGACTTTGCGAATTATATTTACTTGTTTTGACATTCCAAATGCATAAAATTGTGCTTATTTGTTATCGAATTCACACTATTCACAGACTTTGAACTATACAGGGTTTGCTCAAATATTAATATACCATATGAAGTAACATAAGTATATATATATATATATATATATATATATATATATATATATATATATATATACAATAATAGGAATAAATAACAATAAAATACCTAATGTCCCTTAATGTTTATTTTTAAATTTTACAATGCTGAATTCAAAAGTAGAGCTATATATTATTGTAATAAGAATGACTTAACATTTTCGAAAGGTTATATTTATCATTTAGCTATATATATATATATATATATATATATATATATCAATGAATAAAAGAAGGAAAATAATTGCAAAATTCAAACTTTTAATTTAAAACAGTGCTCAATATAAAATAGAGGATTGAATATTTATTATTATATATGACGTTAGAACATGTGAAAACTCAAAACTATAACAGAATTTAAATTTTGTTTCGACATTGAAATAACAATATCTCATCAAGTCGTTCATAATGACTGTAGTAAATGTTTTTTTGTAAAAAAAACAGTATTTTCAATAAGATGTTTATTACCATCATTTCAACTACCTAATGAGACATTATTCTTTCAATGTCGAAACAAAAAAATACCTTTCTTGTAATCTTCACATGTTCTATCGTAATAATTAATAATAAATATATATTTATATATATAATTATTTTTATTATTACTACCATAATCATTTTACTTACATTTAAAATTGCATATAATAAAATAATAATGCACTACCTTTGTTGACATAAAGATACAAATAAAAAATGTAGACCCCGCTATCACAACGAAGATCGTTAATATATTAGAAACCCATTAAAATGAAAACATTATCTCCTTTTTGTAACCACAAATTCTAAAAGTAGAATTCTGATATACATGATTAATTTCATTTAAATATATCAAGAAAATTCTACATACTTTATAAATCTACTCAGATAATACTCTAATATCACTTTTTATTTACATATCAAAACATAATATTTATGAATGTTATTAAAATAGCGGTGGATCTAACATTATACAACATTTAGATTAGTAAAACTCGGCAATGTTAAAAATAAACATTTATGGTAAAATAAGATCTGAGAGAATCAGTATTAAATGCTAAATTCTATCTTATACGGTATACAAACACACGCTACAAATTTAAACAAACCCTACAAATTTACACTTTTAATCGCAAATAATATAGGAATATCATCTATGTTACAGCAATTGAAATAGTTTACTAAAAATAGGGGTGTATGGATTGCTATTTTAACTAGCAAAGGTAAAATTTAAAGTAATATAAAGTAAGATTATTTAATTTTGATTTATTATTGAAATGATTTCTTACAAATTTTAAATAAATTCTATAATTTACAAAAACCACCCTAATATTATCAATGTATAATAATTTAAATTGCAATTTCCCTATTTTTTTTTTCAGATATAGACGGGGGAATTTCTCAACATAAATCTTTTTTACATTTCGACATAGCATAATGTTACATTTTACTTAACTTGTTTTACTGAATACAAGTTACGTTGATTTATTCCACTGTATTAACAATTTTATTGGTTAATTTGTTTTACGTCTTATCAAAAGTGTGTTGATTATTTAAAGCTAGAATATATTTATTAGATTATGAGAAATGTATGTGAGATAATGGTACAATGATTCAACTCATGTAATTAAACAATTGTTTGTTAGAAAAAAGTAGTTACTTAACTTTTCCATGGAAATTTTGAGATAAAATCTCCGACGAAACTTACAGGAATTGGAAATCTAATATCCAATGTAAAATTACAAGTCCTTTAAGCATTACACCAGCGAAGAATAAAAACTTACAGCACCTCCTTTTTCCAAGCCGTCACTAATCTTGAAAATTACTAGGGTCGTCATACCTGAACTTCTGTGATCATACAGGAACTTATGTGTATGAAAAATGACACAGGTCAAACATACAGCTTATAAGCAGCAATATTGCTATAGTAACACTTTATTTCTTGGGTTGTCTGTTCCTCTTATAATGATATATTAACAACAGAGTAAATTTCATGCGCAGAAACACACACACACACACATACACACATACACACACACACACACATACATACATACATAATACATATATATATATATATATATATATATATATATATATATATATATATATATATATATATATAAATTAAGTGTGTGTCTGCTGTCTGTCTGTCCATTCTTGACCATTATAAATTCCAGCGAGAGATGGAGGATATTCTCGAAATGAATGAGATTTAAGTTTAGCGTACTCACAAAATATATAGTGTGGTCTTAAATACACAAATATATTATACTAAAATTATTGCTGTGAAAAGGTTCAGCCAAACACACACACACACACACACACACACACACACACACACACACACACACACACACACATATATATATATATATTTATTTTTTTTGACAAATAGGACGTTACATAAGCGTTTGACATTGTCTGACATGCTGGCCTTCCTTCTACGCAAGCTACAGACCTAATCCAGTCATTCAAATCTAATCGCATATTGAAAGTATTATTAAACGGACACGCCTCCCAAAACTACCATACAAACGCGGGTTTCCATCAAGGTTCTATTCTACGTCCTACGCCTTTTCTCATCTACATTAATGATCTTGCCGATGTTATAAGGTCCCAAGTAGGAATGTACGCTTAAGACACCACCGTTTACTCTCGCCTCGATAAAAATTCTGCTGAGATTGACAAAGCGAACCTCGCTGCACACCTTGAGAAGGACCTCCAATCTGTGGTGGACTGAGGTAAGAAATAGCCCGTAAATTTTAATGCTACTAAAAGAAGCTGCTATCTGTTAACCATCATAGACAAAAGCTCCTAACCCCCATTAGCATGGAACATGCTAGCCTCCCTGGGAGCTAAACACAACGCCTCATTGGCCTCACACTCTCAGTAAACCTCAAATATAATGACTATATCTAATCTATTTCTAAATGCGCGGCTAAGAAAGTCGGTTCTCTGTGCAGTACCAGGAAGTTTTTTTTTTCGTTTGAATCCATATATAAATCTACTATCCGCCCGTGTATTGAACACTGCTGCGACATCTGATCGGGTGCCCCTCCTATTCACTACGGGGTTCTTGACAAAATTCAACGGAGTATCTGTAATGTGATCTATACCGACTTGGCAGCTCGGCTGGAGTCGATGTCTCACCGGCGTGACGTGGTTTCCCTGTGACTCTTTCATAAATACTTTCACAGTTTCTGCTCCAATGAAATTAGACCTCTGGTGCCCCCTACGCATGAATTTACACGAGCTACTATATTATCAACTAGGTCCCACTCTTTTACAGTGAAACCGATAAAATGTAACCGCAATTACTAATTATTCTTTTCACGCATTTCCCATGTATGGAATTCCCTTCCATATACTTGCTTCCGCGAGAGCTAAAATCTCCAGGAATTTAAATGTAAGCTCAAAAGACATCTCTTGTCAAATTATCTACATCCATTCTCTCAAGCTCTCTTTTCATCTACTCCATCCCTATCCTCGCTATCCTCATCCGTCTATTATTCTTCTCCTGACATTTCCTGTAACTAACCCCTCTTTCTCATCCCTTTTCTCTATGTAACCCCTGCAAAATAATGGCGGTAGAATGCCTTGCTCGGGGTGAGATGTTTAAAAGAAAAGATTTGATTATGCATTTTGCCATTCAAGTCTTTACCATTTCAAAAGACGAGAAAATGAAATGTAGGTATACGTATTTACCTTTATGCTTAAATAATAAATCTGAATACTTTTCCCCTAAGCTGGTGTTTCTCGTAATTAACGAAGAAAGAAATTGAGTAACTTTTAAGATCATCGTTCTGATTTACCTTCCAATTCTTTGTTCAAGCTTAAAGTTTTTAATGCATTTTCCCAGCTTTTCTATCGAACTAAACGTAAATCCTTTTCTCATTATCAGAATGGCTCGAAGGCATTAAATTCATTTAACTTTTTCTAGAATGAATCCAACTCAAATCCTCATACAATCCTTCAGAATGGGTTGAAAGTAAGAGTTGTTTTTTCTTGGATTATCTATACGTTTTCCGTATCGTCATTTGTTGTTAAAAACTTATGTGGGGTGGTGTAAATATGTTGTATTTAAGTAGCGAGAGTTCATTAAAAAATCTGAGTAAATAAATCCGATGAAATCTCACTTTGTTAATTGAAGTGACTTGTAAAGAAAAAGTGATCGAATCATCCTGTTTGTTATTTGACCGTTGCAGTCAATATCATATTTCTGTGATTTTATTTTAAAGTTTAGCGATATAAAAAGTAAAGCCAGAAATTAAATTGTAGACCTCGGTAAGAGGATACACTATATCCTACAGCAAATACCATGGTGATTGGGATTTTAAGGTATGTGATTGCACCTATTTGTTTTTGTTGAACCCGGGGTGTGGCACTACTTAATGCTTCAGATATGAGAAAACAGTCATATTTTTAAAAAATACAGAACATTATTATAGTATAAAAATTAATTTTTATACTAAAAATACCATTAATATGTGTTCTATTGAGATATCAATACTACTTATTCATAGTAATTTTGCTATCTTTTAAGAAAATGACGAGAAATGTATTTTATATGTGAATTATCCCTATTTCATATTTTCTTCTCTAGTTTTAGGCATGCAGTTGCCTTCAAGATATATATCGGTTTAGGCATTGAACAATCCATAGTGTTTTATATTCCCCTAAACAAAAGCAAACAAATTTCACTTCTAAGAAAATACATATCTGTAACTCTGATGCATATCTCAGCATGAATGAGAAGAAATATCTGGAAATCTGTTATAAGAAATGCTAGTTCATATGTTCATTATTTGTCTAAGTATGCATGTATTATGCAACGATGATATTTAAACATTGACTTTAATTATCAAACTGAATAAAATATAGCGAAAGCTTGTAATATTTTAGAATATATTGCACTGCAGTAGTCTATAAAGCTGAAGAATTTTCCATGGATTTAGAAGCACAGCAGATGTTGGAAAGGAGGTAATTCCAAATTACTATGTTACGTTTTTCAATATCAGCTATTTTTAGCGGGAAGCTCGTCTACAAATTTCTGCTTTAATATTCACAAAGAAGGTTTCTAACATTGTTACATCTGCAACCCTAAATATTTTTATATACGTTTAAATGTTTTTCTACCTTATTTTTTCTTTGAGAGTGTCATTTGATAAAACTTAATTTAATGTTGAACACATACTTGCGTATGCACATGGACATACTCAATTACTATCACACACGCACACACACATATACACAAAATCTAATTCATACCTAGACACACACAGAAAAAAATGAATATCTATCCATATATTCACATGCGATGCATATTTATGTCCGGGTAATGAAGCTTTAAAATCAATGTATCATCAAAGCAAAAAAGTTCATTTTATCGTTTTGACATTCCATTCTATTCTTATTTATTTCCAACCTTGATTTTTACGAATTTTCCACTTGTTAAACTATTTTCTTATCACATTGTTATTCCCTCCCCATATTACGCGAAATATTTCGGTTAAACTGGGGATTCAGATGATCAAGAAAATAATATTTTCTTTACTGCGATGTCTCAATAACTTTCATCGAGAGCCTATTATATGGTTGGGTAATATTTTGAGTGCAAGGGCCACATTGAAAATTCAAAATTTTTGGGGGCCGCATATCATCTTATTCAACAAAATTACTAATTAATTTGGATAAAATAAAAAAGCTTTTAAAGAAAAACAGCAATTAAATTTCATTAATTATATTTTAAAGTACTGTAAAACATTAATATGAAACTCATTTCTCTGAAAAACAAGGGAACAGAGTTTAAACTTTAAAGGCAAAATATTTTTATTAGTATGTGTTTTAAGTAGGAAAGTCACATGGAACATTTGAAAGACAAAATAACGTAGCGTTAAAAATATCAATTAATTAATTAATTAATAATAAACAAATAATATAAAATATGTTTTATGTAATAAGAAGAGCAATATTTATTAATTAATATTTTAAAGTGAAAGCTTTAAAGAAACGCATAATATAATTGAATTAAATGAGAATATTTTTTTTTAAGTAGACACTTCACATAAAATATTATTTTTTAAAAATGACTCAATTAAAGAAAAATATTTGGTTTTGGTATTTTTTCATAACACGAAATAATTTATTTGCAAACAAAAGAAATGAAGTATCTCGATGACGCAATGAAAACGATGCCTGTGACTAGAGTCATTTACCAGCTTCTTCAAATTAGGTGTCAAGTTGTCTGTTTCAATACATTACATTAACTGAAGACGACAGTATTGTTGCTGTCAGCGAACAGACTCTATTAGCAGACAGCAGCAGTAGAGTCTTCTTTTCCAACATAAAATGTGTCTCCAGAATGGCTTCTCTCTTAATAGTGGCATAATATATGAACAACTATACTCACGAACATTAATTTTCTAACACGACAAAATACAGACATTCTGATGAAGGATTTGTAATAGTCGACAATCATGTTTCAAGACTACTTGATCAACACATAACTGACGCGAAAACTAAATAAAATTAACAAGTGGCCTATTTAAAATATTCTTCTCTCCAATCATGGTATAACCATTTATTTTCATGGTCATTTTTCATATTATATTTTTGTTTTGGTAACTTGACTTCTTAAATTTAGGCGTAGTACTAGCCTGACGTTGAGATCTCATCTGTTTACAGTTTAAGTACGTAGATATAACAGTAAATTAATGGTAAGTTTCCTATTTCATTCTTTATCTTAATTATTGCTCGTGGAAATTCCTTCAGTCTCCCTGCTTCACAGCCAAATGTAATCTACATAAAGTTAAATGCAATGTCAGTCGCTATTTACAGAAATGCTAATTACACTTTTTTTCAAGCTCATTACTAATTTTTCTTTTTCTATTTCTTCCACACCTATTAAAATTTTGTCATTTAATAACTTTATACTGTGGTTGTATCGATTAAAAATAAAATATAAAAACAATCAATCTAATAAATTAAAATTAGAGCATGCAATTATGATAAGTTCTTCATACTGAATTTTCTAGAACTATTTCTTACATTCGTATTATACTTTTATTATTAATGATTGTGAAAAAGTTATAGAAAAAGACTATTATCATTATGCTGGAGGAAAAGTTAAGACTAAATTTTAAGCTGTCTATAAAAAATCTTCAAGAATTTCGATTAGATTATCATTGCAAAGAAAACTAAACTTTTGTCTATGCTGAAGTATTCACAGATATTATTTCTCACTTCCTCTAAAAAACGAAGCCATTTCTTGGTACAAGTAGGTTCCGCAATTTCAAACGTAATCTAAGCAAATGTTTGACTTTCTTTGAAAAATATAGATCCTAAAATAAATCTTTTAAATCTGGCTGGTTTAAAATGTTTTGGCAGTATCCTTCATAGTTCTCCACTTCCAGAAAGTCACAAAACATCTCCTCATTCCCATCATCGTTATCATCAATAATGTTCATGAAATATTGTGGTGGCAAATCATCGGAGTGGGGTACAAGACAAATAATGGGTACCAAAATCGAATATATTATATGACAATGATGCTAGATATATTAATTATGTAAATGCCGCAGATTTTTTAATTGTTTCATGCCAAACAAGGCGGTATCGTCAATGATGCGCTGGGGAAACGTAACAGTAAAATTTGAGCCAAAAGGTGCTTGAAGAAAAAGACGGACCAGTTACATGGGTTGTCAGAGAAAGGGCAAGAGAAGCATGGCAACACAGACGTGAATTGCAAAGGTAGAGAGAAAGGAAAAGAACAAGATATACAGGGTGATGTACAAAGAACTGGAATCAAGTGGATAAGAGATGGGTACTGACATTGCATTTAAATTCCCGGAGGTTGTTGCCGTCAGAAATGTATGTATAGAAGGAAGTGCCACAGACGGGACGTGCAAGAAAATAAGCTGTTAGAGTAGAATTGTTGATTGCAAATGGCTGATCTGACTGTAAATATGTGGAACCTTGTTACCAATCAGGTTGCACGAGTAAATCTTTGTGGCTGAGGAAACAGTGAATTAAAATCGTCGGAGCAGAAGCCATGAAAATAGTTGTAGAATAGACAAATAGACTATGAGAAAGTGGCTGGTGTCGAGCTGCCAACTCCGAAGTTATTACATTACAGATTCTCATTTGGAGCCTGTCGAGAACACTAAGATGAAGAGCAGAGGCGCCTGACCACTATATGACAGTAGTATTATATGCAGGGACGGATGGTTGATTTGGATAAGTGCAGGACAGATTGAGTCGGAAAAGATTCCTGGATTAACACAGTGACCTTACCTTCCTAGAAGAGAATTTAGCTATTGACTCAATGTAATAAGTCTAATTGAGATCGGAATATAAGCCAAAGCTGAGATCGCGCAGTATATTGTTTTCAGGGAGACTTGTTCCATGCATATAAAAGGCAAGCTATGTTGTTTGTGATGATTGAGAGATAGAAGTTTTGCTTTAGAATCATTGACACTTCTTACCCCTATCTACCACTGAGTGTATATAGTTATCAATATCAGCAGTGAGGTAACATTTGTCCGCCTTGTCAGACTTATTACTGATGTCGTGTTATCTACGTATATGCCTACTTGGAAATTGATGTAGTCTGGGGGATCATTTATAAATATCAGGAAGCCTTGGATAGAGACAGGAGGGACACCAGAGTTTGTGAAGTAGGATATGATTTAGTACACATTCAAGACGACATTCATTATTCTGTTAGATAGGAAAGACTAAATCAGCTCAAGAAAAGATTTGGTGATATCATAGCTTGCGTAGACGGAGAGCGTGCCAAACCCTCTCAAAAGATTTGAAGATGTCCAGGGCAACAGCACGAACCTCGTAGGAATTATCAAGGTCCTGCTATATATACTCCGGGATAGACATTAGCATATCGGCTGTAGACCTGGCAAAGCGAAGGCCGTACTACCTGTTTGAGAATAGTTTATTGGCAGTAAGATTTTGAAATATTTAAGCATTAATAATTGCCACGAACCAGAGGAGATGATTTCAAGTTTGCATGAAAATTGGAAGCAGAAAGTGAGTAATTATAGAATTTAGAGAAAGGAAAGGAGAGTTCAAGGGTAGATTTCTTAATTTCCATCATCTCTGCTCGCCTTATGGGGTCAAGCTTTGAAATTGCATTAGACACCCGATACGGGTTAATGTAAACATATTTAAGTTGTGCCTCAATTCCAAGAGCGAAGCCGGATGCGGGCAATCCAGCCGAGTCAAATGTAGAGGTTGTTGATAATCTGAAAGCAAAGCACTCCGCCTTGTCCACTGCTGCCACTTGATTAAGAGAGGGATAGAGGTTTTGCTGTTGTTCGGCACACGTTTTCAAAGCCGCCAATAGTCCTTGAAGCCTTACATGCGGGTAAGTACGCACTGACTCATTCACGCAAAAAACAACCACTTAGCGTCATTCAAGATCCTCTAAAACTCATTACGATCTGGGCAAATAGGTGCCTATCGTGGTCAGAATCATGGCTCCAAAATAGCTTGATTTAGGTGTTTCTCTGTCTGTGCAATGGCGACAGAACATATAGAATAGAACCAGAAGGAGGAATAAGATTTGTGACAAAATTTCCAGATCGGTATGAGGGCATCAATATGAGCTTTCACCCAGAAGAAAACTTACAGACGCAGTCGTCAACTGGCCGACTGAAAACGTTTTCCCAAGAGACGTCGCATAGGAAATCGCGTAACTCGTCGCAGTCAGCTCTTTGGTAGTAGTAGGAATTCTGTATTTATGGGTGTAAGTGTTGTGTTATATATATATATATATTAAGAGAAACGACAGTATGATCAGAGATGCCGAGAGAGCAAAGCTGCGAGACTTGGCAGGTATCCGGTATAGAGGTAAAGCATTGATCTGGTAGAGATGCGTGTCCTGAAATGATGCTGGGAAAGCGTGTGAGGAAATCAATCACTTGCGTAAGCGATTGAGAAATAGCAAAGTTCATGGCGTGAATTCCAGCTGAATCAGTAACAGTCTTTAGTCACTTGGTAGGATGGGCGTTAAGATCTCCGAGCACAAATATTTAGCAAATGGCTGGGAAGAAGTAGCCTTATCTATATATTCAGAGATGCTGTCTGGCATGGAGCAGTCGGGAGAAGAGCGGGACCGGTACAGAAAGAAGATAGCTAACCAATCTGCGGAGTTACAGGCGGAAACACAAATATGGGTGGTCAGAGGATACGAAAGATGTCACCCTAGCTAGTGGGAGGTGTTCACTAACGTAAACCCCAAGCCAATACATAGAGAGAGTGGAGGCCTTCCTTAATAGGGGAAGATAGCCAGTGATCCAGAAGTCAGAGAGTGGAATTGACCGGTTAAGATTAGTCACACAGAGCGCTAGGATGTTCGGGGAATTTTCGTGGAGGAAAGATTCAACACTGCAGAAGTTGGTACGAATACCTCGGGTGTTAGTGCAATAAATATTATGAATTTTAGTTCATTAAACATTGACTGTTTTTTTTATATATGGCTATTCATGTTATATTTTTTGTTGGCAACGAGAGACCTGGAGTAGAGGAGGCAGGCGGTCAGTAACTGCGACATGCGCTGGAAGGGAACTGGCGCGGGGTTCAGCAAGGTGTGTCCAAGAGGTTGCTATACGAATGCTATCCATGTGCGACATGGCCTGACAAGACCTCAATATTAAGCAACCCTTGATCAAAGCAGCCGCATTTGAGGCTACCCAATGTCAAACCAAGTCTACAATTTTAGTACATTGTAGTTTGTACTTATTCTAAAGTATAATTATATATATATATATATATATATATATATATATATATATATATATATATATCAATTGTACACTGCGACACGTAAATTTGGTTTGCTGTTTATGTATGTGGCTGTTTCTTTTGGCTAAACAGAATGGAGATTCATTTTGAGATTTGACCCCAAAGAATACATACTAAACAACTTTTTATCTTTTTTCCTTCTCTTCCTCCCCCTCATCCTACCCTTCCTTTGTTTCTTTTCTCTCCCTAATTGTCGGGGGTGGTGACCTGCATTTAACCTGATCTTATCCTTTTCCCTTTCTTTCCCTTCAGTTATATTACTTTTGATGTGGTATTCTCATTGAGCACCAATTCTGGATTTTTTTTATTTTCTTAACATTTTTAGTTTATTTATTTGCTGTAAAGTTTATTTAAAAAGGAAAAGTGGTTTTAAAACCTAAAATATAATATTACTTTTTCTATCTATTTATTTTTTGTAAAGTTATTTTTATAAAAAGAAAGATTTATTTTAAAAGAATAATTTTATGTTCCAATTTTTTATAGTTCGTCAGTCAGTGATTATTTTACTTATGTACTTGTTAGTTATATGTATGTTATTTCATTTGCATTTTATCCTTTTTCATATGTGAATAATTTACATTGTCTACATATGAAATTTATTTCGTTGCGTTTATTTAATAAATTTTTATATTTAAGGGATTTAATGATACATAGTCTTTCGTATAAACCTAATGAACTTGGTTCAATTAAGGACGTATATGTTTTAGCTTTTTTTAGAATTTTCCAATTTATTGTGGGTGCTTATTGTTTGTTTTCTTTAGGTACCAGTGATATTTCGATAGGGGTGTTCTGTATTTGTATTTGTTATTATTAAATGAAGAGGTGTACTGGTAAATTCGTTGCTTTAGAGTGTTTTTCGTACTCCCTATATAAATTTTTATATTATTTGGGTTTTCCTTTGAAGATATTTCGCATTGATAGATTATTGATTCAGTCCGACATGTTTTTACAATTGCATTTTTCTTATCTAAATTTATATTTTATGTTGTCCAGTGGTTTTTATTGATTTTGTTGAATTTTTAAAAAATATTAACATTGTGGTTTTTTATAATTTCTTATAGATGGAAATTAAGGAGGAAAAAGAAACAAAGGAAGGGAAGGATGAGGGCGAAAAAAGGTAAAATGAAAAAATATAAAAAGTTGATTAGTATGTATTCTTTGGGGTCAAAACCCAAAATGAATCTCCATTCTGATTAGCCAAAAGAAACAACCACATATATTCACAGCCAACCAAAGGTTTTTCTCATTTAAATGTAAATCATTTAAATGTAAATGCAACGAATTCAACTGAATTTTGAACTTGGTTCCTCGATATCCACTTTATCATAACTCACATTTAGACAGCCGTAGCATCGTATCACCCCGAGCAAGGCGGTAACGCCACTGATGTGCAGGGACTTACATAAGAGTAAAAGCACTAAAAAGAAGGGAGGGGACACAGGTGTGATGACATTTGCAGAGGTGGAGAGAAAGGAAAGTATATAAAGGTAGGTGAAAAAAGAACTAGTGTCAGGTAGTTAAGAGATGAGTATTGACCTTGCATTCGAATTCCTGGAGATTTTAGCTATCAGGAAAGCAAGAATGAGGAAGCGTGTTCCACAGGCGAGAAATGCGAGCAAAGAAGATTCAGGAGTAGAATTGTCTTCTGAATTTGGTTAATATCACTGTGAATGGGTCAGACCCAGTTGCTAGTCTGGTTGCACGAGTAAACACCTGTTGCTTAGACACCAGTGACTTAAGATCTTTGGAGCAGAAGCCATGAAAGTATTTATAGAACAGACAAAGCGAAGCCACATCCTGTCTGTGGGAAACTGGCACTATTCGAACCGCCAAGTCGGTACCTATCACATTACCGATTCTCTTTTGTGAGTCTGTCAAGAACATCGAGGTGAACAGCGAGGGCACCTGAGCATATGTGGCAGCAGTACTTCATTCACAGAGAAATGGTTGATTTGTATATATGCAGGATGGTTTCAGGCGGGAAAAACATCCTCGCCCGACATAGTGACCCAACCCTCTTCGCAATGGATTTAGCTATTGAATCAATGTAGGGGTTCCACTTGAGATCATAACATGTTTATAATACTGCGCATAATAAGATATGCTGTAAAAAAAATTAAACAATAAAAAATGAATTAAAAATATTAAAATAAATATGTCCACATCAAAGTAAACTTTTTATCAACATAATAAAAACTAATATTAAAATAACTTCAATAAGAAAATGTAATAAAAATCAATATAAAATTTAATGAATCAAATATTTATGTCATTAAAAGCAATATAACTGTAAAAAAAAAAAGAAATGTTAACATTTAATTCAGTGAAATTGTAATGTTTTATAAAAAACGTTGTGGCAATGATTTGGCAAGTAGTCTCACAGTTCCGTTTGAAAAAATTAAAACGACGATAACATTTAATGCAGGAATGTAATATAAAATAATGTAAGAATGTAATAACGTATATATCAATGTAACTCAAAACAAAGGCATATATATATATATATATATATATATATATATATATATATATCAATGCACGAAGTATATAATGTATAAAAATCAATGAATCGATGCAATAAAATGCCGTATGCTTTTGTAAGATAATGTTACGAATAGATGGATTGATATTTGATATGTTTTTCTGTATGGAAGTGAATATTAGACACTCTCATCAAGGATGAACGAGAGATTTAAGGCTGCAGAAATGTGGTTTCGCTAAATGATGCTGATGTTACCATGGACGGACTAGGTGCGCAACAATGAGGTGTTCGCAAGAATGCAAACAAGAAAATTCATGAGCAATATTAGGAAGTAACACATCAGATTCCTGGGACACGTAATGAGGAATGTAGTCTTGGAGAATTTAATATTCGCAGGTCGGATATAAGTAAGAGAGACAGGGAAAAACAACGTAAGGTATCACTCCGAGCAAGGCGGTAATGCCATTGATGTGCAGGGGGCTACGTAATAGTGAAAGGATTGGAAAAGAGAAAGCCGGAAACCACATCTTAATAAGGGAACAAGGGATGAGCTTCTTAATCTGTTCAATAGACCTGGGTGGAGTGTCAACCGGACGATGGATAGATCTATCTACTCCAATTGACACTTGAGAGAGATATGACACAAGGTCTTTTTTAACGTCGGGAATCTGAGCGCGTACACCCAGGTACTGGTCAAATATTACCTATCCACCACGGTGGACAGGTTCAAAATGGTCATAACAGGTCTTAATTTGTCTTAGGTGTACCCAGCACGAATGCTAGGGCAACTCGTTAGGGCAAATGAATGACAGAGCTTAGAAGAGATAGCAAGATAAATAATTTTCAGTGTGACAAGAAATAGAGCGAAGTGGAAGTCCCCGATCGCCTACGTCCTGAAGGGACACGACCCATGAAGAAAAAGTAAAAGAAGATAAAAATGAAATTTCATGCAACAGTAAGTCTCTAATATTAATCATGAGGATTTAATTAGTTATTTCTCTATCACCAATCCGTCTTGTAAGGCAAGTGATGTAAACTTGAATTACTATTTAACCTATAGCTGGTGGAATTATTCACATATTTTTCAATCGCAAAATGAACGCAACATAATAGATCGAAATACAAAATATTCCGATGACATTATTTTCCATACCGATATATTTTACATTATCCACACACCTTGTTTTTCATTAAATTTACCTGTCTCTACAAATTTCGGTCGTTTGATGTCTGAGAGGATTTCTTTGATGATTTAGTCATGAAATAAGCTTAAAATCAAAGACTGGAAAGAAAGGAATTTGACTTGCTAGCAATTCCGGTAACTGAGTCGTTGGCTGAAGTGCATGACGCCAAGAGAAATATGTAATCAGAGAGAAGACATTTAAACCAATATTTTACATGAATAACCCCGATTGACGACAAGCTGAAAGTTCTGTGCAATTAAAGAAGCCGATTTATGTAATGAATCTCGGATATTTTATTTCGTTTTCCATAAATATAATTACAGACAATAAGGTGCCAATTTTATTGATATTATAAAGGGTAAACATTCAAAATAAATCTAATATTAATTTTTTCTTTAATTTAAAGTGGTGAATCATATTATTTAACATATTTATTTATTCTTAGATCGTGAAATTAAAATTGTCCTGAGAAGCCACGCTTCTAAATCATTCTCTATTAAGGTAGGTGTCTTTCGAGGCTTTATTCTTTGTCCTTTCTCTGCTTTTAATTTCCATTTATGACCCCCCTAATGACATCCGATCTTTACTTGTTTTTTATCCTGATTACACATACACTTACTCTTGTCTCAATATCAACTTACATACATTCGATAAGGTCAATTTGGCGACTTATCTCACAAACTAATTGTGTGTAATAAACGAGACAAAGAATGACCTGTTAATTTAATCGATGTAAGATTAAACTGCTCTGTTAACCCGTGATACTTTTTTCTGTCTTCCATCAGCATGACTGTGGCTAACATGCTGAAAAGTGCCTATTTCGTCTTTTCTTGTCAACATTATCGGTTAGCATGAAGCGAAAAGAGTACATTGAATCCATTGCTAGGCTAGCTGCGAAGAAATTTGGTTCGCTGTGTCATGCTAGACAATTTTTCTCACCTCAAACTCTTTTATGTATCTATATGATTTACCATTTGCCCATGTGAAGAATATTATTCTCCTGTTATTTATTTAGAAATTCTTGATGTAATTTAAAGAAAAATTAGCAATATCTTTGGTTCTGAACTGGCTTCTCTGCTTCAGTCATATTCAACCGCTGTAATGCTGCCTCCCTGTACCTTACGTATAAAGATTTTCATGGTAGCATTATTATGTAATCTTCTGCATATGAATCTTCTGCATATTACCTAGACTTTATAAGCTTAAGTCAAGTACTAAATTTGCCCAAAGGTCACATCAATTTCCATTTGAATTGGCTAGATGCTATTTATAAGATACTAGATCTTTTCTCTCGTTTCTTACTTGTAGAACACACCTCCGCCTACATGCAATCCAGTCAACATTATTTTAAAACTGAAATGAAAGATCAATCGCTATCTATTAATTTTCTAATTACTATTCTATTATTCTCGCACTTTCATAATGTTTTCTGGTTTATATTTCTTTCACACCCTTTGAGAATATTTGACGCTGACTGGGACTATTTTTTATTTGAAAATTGAAAAAATTCCTATATTTATCAATTCTTCTTATATTTATAGGTGCAATTTCATCTTGCAGATTAATTAGAATGACTTAAATAAATTTTGATATTCACATGATCAGCTGAATAAATAAAATTCTGATTCACTTATCAAAAATTATTTAACCTAAGGACCTCCACTCATTGTCGATATGTAAATTTTAAACTGAAGATTTAAAAATAAAAAAAAGTTTCTTTGAAATTCTTATTTTAGTTTTAATTAAAAGGTATATAACTGAAATTACAATTTCCAGTAAGCAAATTATTATAGTGTAATTTAAACAGAAATTATATTTCTTAAATTTTCAAACTTTCTGTTTATTTGATCCTTCAATCTTTCGGCTATTTGTAAACAAAAGTTTATTCTCGGTTTTAAAAATCTTGACAAAATGAAATATCCATCTCTCACAAATTATTCTTGGGAAATTACCCAATTAATGCATTATTACATATTTTTAGTATGGAATTTAGAATAAAAATATGTCTTAAACACAGAGTTGAACATTTTGACCTGTCAGCCGAATTTCAGATGTGTTGACCAGTTCACAGATTAAAGATACGAGAAGTGTGGGACGATCACATTTGACGTATTTGTTCAAATTTTACATGTAAAGAGAAGAAATTCAAAAACACATGCCATTTTAATTTACACATAAAAGGTGCTATAAAATATATTGAAAAATATTTTAAAAAGAGAAAGGCATGACGATTCTTATTAAACGTTTTAATTTTCGATTAGTAAGCTTATTTGCGAATATTTTTAAACTAACCCCAACAAAACGTTGAAGTGTATTTAAAAACATATTTTAAGCTCTAAATGATTATGATTTAAAAAAATATTTTTTTTAATTTCATAATTCACCGAATTTTGTTCAAACTTTAAATAACTTAATTTATATTATTTATTCAAGTAATTAAAACTAACAAATTAAATAATTTTTATGGTTATATTTAAGTTATAATTTATTATTGGGATGAGATTTTCGGAAAGAGATGATGACCTTGAAAAGGAAAAAGTGGGGAGGGGTAGACACTAGATGTTAATTATGTGGAATCTGAGTAAATAATCTCTGTTTACAGAAAGATAGTTTTCTATATTTAATATATAATGACTCCAACGCCTGTAAATGAAACACTGTGTATGAACCAAACAACGCAGTGACGAGCTCTACACTAAAGCCAGTCACATAATTTCTGCTATTTATAAATAGCAGTAATTTGTTTAAGATTTAATATTTTAAAATAAGCATCAATCAAAAGTACCCGTTGACCCTGATGAATAAAGGGATTGAACCCAGGCGGGTGTTTCGTGTTTCTTAATTTTTATTCATTCAGTTTAAAATGCAAGTAAGTAAGAAGTTTACTTTTTTTCTAACTATGATACACATACATACATACATACATACATACATACACATACACACACACACACACACACACACACACACACACACACACACACACACACACACACACACACACACACATATATATATATATATATATATATATAAAGTAGAACACTTGGTAAACTATCCAGGTAAATTCCGATAGAGACGAACTCAAAAGAAGTCATTGTTAAATTGTTTAACAATATTATTATATTATAACATTATTTAATTTAACAGAGTAATATAATTTAAAAATAATATTACGGATCTTCAGACACAAATGGTACAACAGTCGATCCTCCAATATCCCCTATATTTTTTTTTTTACATATACGCTCACATGTGAGCGTCTATATAAAAAAATATGCTTGAATATATATTTTAAATTTATAATTTATTATTTCTGATTTGAATTTATCTCTTTAAAATTATGGGTTATTTTCTATGATATAAATTTACCTCTTTAAGACAAAAATTCCCCACCAATGTGCATGCTTTCGTGCCTTTCGTCTGATGCTATTGTATTTCCGATATTGAACTCAGTTCAAACGAGGGTTGACAAGAGAGACAGCTGAAATCTCGTCAGTTGAAATAGACTATTACGTAGATGAGATGAATCGAAACTTATTGTTTAATATGCATTATTTAATATATATATATATATATATATGAGTGTGTCTGTGCTTGCGTATGTGTGTGTACATTTTTAGATAGACTGTTTCAGTCTATACAAATGAAAGTATGTTTTTTTAATCGTATCACCCCGATCAAGGCGGTAACGCCACTGATGTGCAGGGGGCTACATAATAGTGAAAAGATTGGAAAAGATAAAGCCTGAATACACTTCCTAAACAGAGAACAAGGGATGAGCCTCTTAACCTGTTCTATAGACGGGGGTGGAGTGTGAACCGGGCGATAGATAGATCTATCAGCTCTAATTGAAAAAAAAAACAACACAGTGAGAAGATTGGAAAAGATAAAGCCGGAAACCACATCATAAACAGGGAACAAGGGATGATCCTCTTAACCTCTTCAATAGACGTGGGTGGAGTGTGAACCGGGCGATAGATAGATCTATCTACTCCAATTAAAAGTGACAGAAGAAAAAACTACTTAGACCATGCATTTCGTCCACTTATCTACCGTATGAAGGCAATTTAGAATGTATTATACTGCACGTGTCGATAGAAAGAGAGGTATAATTAATTTTATTTATCAACGATTGTAATTTGAGAAGGTTCATTCTATAAAAAATATTAATCTACGACTAGGTTTTCACCTCAATCTTACATTTCCTGAAAGAATTAATCTCTTTCCCAAGTCAATAAACACGACAAAATTATGTTGAACATTCAAAATCAAACGGTTAATTCTATCTCTTTAGTCTCCGAAGATTTACTGCACAAACTTCCAATTCATGCTATAACAATCTAATCAAAATTTAAAAAATATTCCTAAAAATTAAAATAATTGAATATTACTCGCCCAGTTTACTTTTCACAAAACTTTGAATAGGGAACTTTTTGACCTCTACCCGCTTTAACTGCAACGACCTGATGAACATTCGTGAACGTGTAAAAGTTTTTAAAAACAATAACACATATAAATTTAAAATTCGAGTGAGAAATATTGTATGACAGAACTGCGCTAAAACTATTTTTTAATTTGTTGTTTGCTCTTTATTTCAATATATATACTTATATATCTCAAAATATTGAATGCATTAACAATGCTTAAAAACATTATTAATCCGGTTATAGATAGACTTAACACTTGGTTTAAATTGGTTTCACACACACGCGCGCGCACACACACACACACACACACACACACACACACACACACACACACATATATATATATATATATATATATATATATATCACTAAATTTTCTTTCTTCACACAAAGCACACTAACTTAAGACATTGATGAAGATCAGAAAAGATGGATGCCTATCAAATATTTATGCCCATGTTTTATGTCATTTATAATACTAGCTGTAATAAACCTGCATTTTTCATATCAGTTTATGAATATTTAATAAAAAGAAAGTTAAGAATAAATTTGTCTCTGGTGGATCTTATCAATAAAATAAACAATTTCTCTAATTATTTATGTAAGTCTATCTGTCGATACCCTTCATTTAGAAGCATAGATATGAAGAGATGGACACTTATCATATAGTGATTACATACCACATCCCAAAATGAATTAATAAAAAAAGAGGAAGGCAATATGCAGAAAATACAGATGGTGAATTCTTTATTTTTTTGAGTTAATAAAGATTCGCTGAAAAAAGATTCCACTAATTAATCAATTGTTTGGGGTAGAGAATTGACGTAATTTTAAATTTATTCAAGGTTATTTGCATAAGTAATTAAACTTCTGTTCATTATTAGTATAGCTAATGCATGCTAATTCCAATGTAACTTTCGTATCATTAGCTAATTTTGCTGAGTTACAGGAAAAAATGTTTCAATTATTTTTCTGAATTTCTCATTACCTTTCGCAATATTTAAAATGTTTCCATTAGTGTATTCTACTATTAAATTAATCTTTTCTTCATAATACAAATGAATTATAACATTATAATTATTGCAATAAACGAGGTGAAAATTTTTAAAATTCCAGATACTTAAGCACATCTACTAAGCATGAAAACTGTTTGCTTCTGCAATTGATATTTAGACATTTAATAGAGAGTAATTTTTTTAATCGTGTCGCTCCAATCAAGGCATTTTACTGCCACTGAAGTGCAGGGTTTACTTCTTCTTCTTCTTCTTCTTCTTCTTCTTCTATGTGCCCTGTCCCTTCAGGATATAGGCGATCATGGGCCTCCATCTCTCCCTATCCCTTGTGTCTCTTAGTATGTTTGCTCCTGTTGCTCCTGGCAACCCCCGCTCCGTCATCCACCTGATCAGACCCTGCAAATATGTTATCTGCTGCCTTCCTCTGTCTTTCTTTCCTTCTATCTGACCAGTCAGTATCAGGTTCTCCAGGCTCTCCTTCCTCATTGGGTGTCCCAGGAACTTCAGTTGTCTCTTCCTGATGCTCAGTATCAATTTCTTTTTTGTTGCCATTCTTTCCAACACCTCATCGTTGCTTGCATGCTCAGTCGACAATATCCGTAGCATCCTTCTATAGAACCACATTTCGGTCGTTTCAAGTTTTGTCCTCATTTTCGATAATATTTTCCAGCATTCACTGCCGTATTGAAGAACTGGCATCATGTAGCAGTACAGCACTCTTTTCTTTGTTTCTATTGAGATTTTCTTGTATGTTAGTATTTTGCTTAGCTTCTGGAACGCGTCCTTTGCCATGCCAATTCGCCTTAGAATCTCCGTGTCGCACTTTCCATCTGCTGTTAGAACACTTTCTAGTTACTTTAGGAGGAATGTTAGAAAGAGAGAGTGGTTACAGGGGATGCCAGGAAGAGAGTACGAGAGAGATGAGATTACTGATGAGATGGGGTAGATGAGTAGGAAAGTTAGGAGGAGTGAGAGGTTGCTGGGTGTGTCAGGAAGAGAGTAGGAGAGGGAAGAGAGTACTGATGAGATTGTGGTGGATGTATAAAAGTAAGAAAGAGAGGATGCAAGTAAGTGAGACAAGAGATGACTATTGACTTTACATTTAAATTATTGGAGATTGTAACTGCCAGGAAAGCAAGTATGCGGAAGAGAATTCCAAAGTTCGAGAAAAAAGCTACTGGAGCTGAATTTGTGTTTACAATTTATTGACTTAACAGTAAAAGAGTGGGACATAGTTACTAATCTAGTGGCTCAATGAAATTCGTATATAGTGGGGACCAGTGAGCTAAGATCATCGGAGCAGAAACCGTGAAAGTACTTGTAGAAGAGACACAGGGAGGCCACACTGCGTCGGTGAGAAAGCGACTGTTTCCTAGCTGCCAAGTCGAGATCGATCACATTACAGATTCTCCGTTGGATTCGGTCGAGGACACCTAAGTGGATAGCAGGAGCACCCGACCAGATATGTCAGCAATACTCAATGCACGGGCAGATGGTAGACTTGTATATGTGCTGGATTTTTTGGGACAGGAAAAACTTCCTGGCCCTACACAGAGAACCGAATTTCTTAGCAGCGGATTTAGTTTTGGATTCTATATAGTTATTTCACTTGAGGTCTAGTGTGAGAGTTAACCTGAGGAGTGTTTCGCTTTCAGGGAGAGAAGCCTGATCCATGTTAATGGACAGGGGGAACGATTGTCTCTGGTGGTTATTACATAGCAGCTTCGTTTTGGAAGCATCATAATTTACGAGCCATTTTTTACCCCAGTCCATCACGGATCGGAGTTCCTTTTCAAGCTTGGCAGCGATGTTTCCTTTTTCAGCCTCGGTAGATTTTTGGTCGAGACGAGAGTAAACCGTAGTGTCGTCAGCATATATATCCATTTGTGATCTTATTACATCAAAGTGATCGTTAATATAGATCAGGAAAAGCGTAGGACCGAGAATAGAGCATTGAGGACCACTATCTTATAGCCTTAGGAGGCTTGTCCGTTCAATACTACCCTCATTGTACGGTTTGAAAGTAAGGACTGGATTAGGTCAAACAATTGACCAGTTATACCATAGCCCAGCAGCTAGCATAGAAGACCTGCATGCCAGACTCTGTAAAACGCTTTGGAGATGTCAAGGGCCACAGTTCGGGCTTCGCCGTTTTTTGTCGATGGCTTGGTGTATATACTTAGTGATGATCGCGAGTATATCAGCAGTGGACCTGGTGAAGCAGAAGCCATACTGTTTGTCAGAGAAGAGTCTTTGGGCTGTGAATGACATTCTTTAAAAAATAAACGAATGTTTTTTGTTGTATTATCCATGATTTTAAATATAAAATATTTTCTTCTCTGGCCCTGGATTGTTTTGGGAATGGAGAAAACGAATGTAAATTATTTTCTCGCCTCAAGTAATAATCTGTCTGAAAGTATAACAGTTCAGCTACCCACAAATATCGCACCTTAGTTTACCGAGAAATTTATTTCTTCAAAAAATTCAGCCATTATGCTAGTTGCTTATTTGATATTTTCAATTTAATTTTGCATCCCAGACATTTGTTTCCTGAATGAACATCGATAGATTTTGAAAGTCTTCCGTTAAACAAACTTTTTTTTATAGCATAACGATTGATTAACATTAAATGTTTACTGTTTAAACGTTATTGGCCAGGTCGGAAACAGGTAAAAGAAGGAATATAAAAATAATAATATTTTAAATTAATTTTTATTTGAAATAATGCACTATTTAAATAGAAAAGGGAAATGACGCGGTTTGTGCTTGTCAAAAAACATTAAATCCTCAATCACCGAAGGAAAGCTACTTTGTGTTATTAAAAAGTTATGTTATCAAATCAAGATATCGTTCGAAAATATTCTAAATTGATAATAAACTTTCCCCTATGTTAACAAGGCTCTATAAATTCAAACGCAATTATAGATTGGCAAAAATATCTCATAAGTTTAATAAATTTAACCGTAAATTCTGGGACAACATTCTTGTTTTCACACGTTTGGCATGTGGAGCACTATTCATACGGCTTTTTATTTTGCAAGTAAATTTTATCTACAAAAATTTTAAAGAAATATCAGTCATTATGTTGTCTTCTTAATTTACATTTTTTATTGTTCTTTTGTATCTTATGTAATTTTACATTCAGTCAGTTCTTCAGTCTTAATGGATTTATTGCCTTGTTTGCAGTGAAATATTTAGAAAATATAACTTTTCAAAAATACTATTTTCATTTTGATGACAGACAACATGATATTGAAAATTCTTTGACTTCATCATGAGTTTCCCTCGCTATTCTGTTATTATGTCCATTGCAATGGGCCGCTGTTCTATTTATCTACTTTTTTCTGATTCATCATATACTTCATAATCTTTACTTATCCCAGCCCTTATAGCTCCAAAAGTTGCTCCCGATGTTCTTTTACTGGCCTTTAGTAATCTCAGCTAACTTTAAATCATCGGCATGAGATCTTTTTTAACCATCCATCTCGTCATGAGTTACATATGACACTGGACCAATTTCCCGTTTCTCGACGTGTTTTTTATTCTTTCTTATATATATATATATAGTCATCCGCAGACAGATCTGTTTCGCTGTATCACAGCTCATCAATGCGGTTAGACTTCGATTGCTTTCAACCCAGGATTGAAACTCGACTGAATTGGCGTCAGTCGGCGTTTCTACCTCTGGGCTATGGGCTCTCGGTAAAAAGTATATATATATATATATATATATATATATATATATATATAATTCTATGACGATGCTATTAAAGAATACTAAAATTACCAGGTGATTTATATAAATTTACCAGAAGACCGGGCGTCGGAAATGGATGAAAATCCTATTGCATAAAATATTTATAGCATATCATACATGAAGATAATGCAGTTTAAATAACATATTCTCATGATATTGAAAATTATTCTAATTCTCATATTTAAATATAAAGATTCACTTTCTATATTTTGACATCAGAAGCTATTCTTTATCTACACCTTAATTTTTTCTTCTAAGGAATTATGTCGTTGGTTAGTGCTTGGGACACACAAGATGATTTGAAGGATGAGCTCAGTTTGCAATTTACGAGTTTAGCACTCTCTAGACATAGGCTCTGTTCGGCTGGAAGTGTCTTAATAACAACGAGTCACCACTCACCTGACTTATGTCACGGATGGCAATATTGGTATATTAAAAAAAGCTTTGTGCAGCAGGGCTTACAATTACGCCAAAGTGTGTTCGCCGTGGTTAGTCAGTGGATTTATTAAAGCACAGCGTCTTTTACTGTAGCGTCGTGCGATCATTGTGCTAACTGATAGCAGGCAGCATGCTTCGCAGCAAGACTGAATTTTTTGTTCTAAATGTCAGTTCCGTATACATGAATGTTTTGTCGCAGCTGAAGAAGAATATGCAATGAGTTCTTGTGTTTACTTGGAATTATGACAGTCGTGATTTTAATGACATGACAGATTTTTATCTCAGTTAACGTTTTTTAATCAACATCATAAAGTCAAAATTAAAGTGAGAAGTGTTTCTCTTCAACATAATTTAGCGAAATATAGGTGAATATTTTGCGTTCCTTTCATTTGATTTGGGTCTTTTTAGAGTCTCATCTGAAGGTGAAGTAGATTTCAGATATAATTTGCCTGATGAAATTTTGTTAATCCAGTTCAGTGGTGGGTTAGTGAAGGGTGTTCCCCTTTTTATGCCCACTCCTGTCTATTTTATCTTTAGTTTATTTTTCTTACCATCCCAATTTAGGAATGAGGGGTTGTAGTTCTCTGGTTACTGTGGTATATTTTTCGTTTCGAGAGTGAATTTTAGTAATTGCTATTGTGACTAAATGCGTGAGTTAAAGTGTGCTTTGTGTTGGTTTTATGAATTTCACAGTTTTTTTTTAGAACTGCTTACTCTGCTATGGCAGGTGCCCCAGTTTAACTGTATATTCTTTTAGTTCTGTAGATATATTTAATATTCTTTACACTGGGGAATTATTTTGTTTAGATTTTTGTCTACCAAGCCATCCACAATGATTATTCATATAGGGTAAAGCAGAAATTGCCGAAGCAAATGTAGCCTTATGGTATTTGTGTAGATTTGATGTTTTGATAAATGGGACAGTATAGAAACGATTGGATCAGTAATCGAGGCCAGCAACTTTTTCGATATGGCATGGAAAGACCAGTCAGTATCAATCCAGATTTGATACCTTTGCTTTTTATCTGCATAGTAAATTAAATATCTTTGCTGAAAGCTGCTTTTCGCAGGTAACAATCTGCTGCTTTTCGGTTGTAACTTCAATATTATCCGATATATATATATATATATATATATATATATATATATATATATATATAATGTGTGCGTGTGTGTGTGTTCGTGTGGATAGAAAATAGTTTGAGTTGGAGCGGATATATATACATATAACCTTTAACAGCAAATTTCACGCTGTGCGATTTTTAAAATGGCTATTAGTTTCTTTCCATTTCCCTAGCTCCCTTTTTTTATTCTAATTTTTGTTTAAAGAAGTTACTAACGTGCCAATACCGAAAAAATCGTAGTATATTTTTTTAATAAAATAAAGAACGTAGACTGCAATCTATGCTGGGCGTGCAATGATAAGGAGAATATTTTCAGAGCATACATTCAGGCAAAATTTACTAACAACTGATCGTTTAAATGTTGCAGCTTACCTAGGTATTTTGTCTGACCAGTTGCATCGGATCATGACTACAGTGCAACGGTATTTTTATGGTTAATTCCAGCATAACCACGTACCTTATCTGAAATCTGAATAGGTTTGTCTTTGATCAATGTGCTTCATTTATGATGTGATTAGCACATTCACGGAAAATCAATCGTATAGAGAACCTTTTTATATTCTCTTACATGCAATATTGAATCTTGATTGTAGAGAAAACCAAGTTCATACAGCGTTCACTTTAAATTCTTGCCAATAAAATATTAGAAGGGGCAACATTTAACTATTTCTACGGTGAAATGGCGGGACCTTATATACTAATCTAGTAAAACGCAGAAATACATGCAATCAGGGCATCAGGGAATAAAGCTTGACAGAGAAATAGACATTAGCATAATTTTATAACACGCAGAGATATGATACATCATGTTGATGAGAAAGTGTGTGAATACTGGCTGACAAGTCATGATCAAATAAATTGCAGATCCTCTTCTGGATAAGTTGAGAACCGACAGATGCACGGAAGAATTGTAACTATGTATCAAAGGTGCATAATATTAAGAATCAATTAATAATTCTTCTATAGCAGAAAACAGAGACAGTATATCTCTATGAATCTGGAAACTATTTCTGTTTTCCCCAAACATAATCATCAGCCAGGAAAATCTTGTGTAAATCAAGATTATAATTATGGTAGAATATCCTCAAAAAACAATTATATTATCAAAATCAATGCTTCTCTGAGTCTTATCAATATCTAAATTTGAATCTATGAATTAGTGGTGATTATTTTGGAAAAACATGAAATCCCTTTCCAGTTAATATTTAGGAGAGGCAAAATTTTACTCATTGATCAACGGTAGCTAATTGCTTATAAATTTTATGTATGGTTATTTGTTATATAATTATGGCTTTTCAGTAAACAATAAACTTGCTAAAATCTTTTTTCAATCATTATTGGTTAGTTTTGATCGTCGGATAATATACGCACAACCAGTTAGAATTAAAGTATATCTTGTTTCAGATCACTTTCCTTTTACTGACAATGTATGGAAAGTGCAACATTAAAAAGGGAAGACGAACTGGCATTACCTAAAACGCATTTCAAAAGCTAACCAGAGTAAAGAGATATGAGATAATCTCATTGGAAACAGAGAAGAGAGGGCTGGACTGCTATGTGTCATTTTTATTCTCTATAGCAGCGAATTTCTGATGTTCTCTTAAAGGATGAAGGCAAGACATGAGGCAGCAGGAATGTCGTTCTACAGAAGAATGATGAGTATACCAAGGACCAAGCGCGTGAGCAACGAATTGGTATTGGAGAGGATGAAAACGAGAAGAAAAGTTATACTTAACATCGTGAAAAGGTCAGCTTAATTACCAGGGAAATGTAATTAGGAGAGATGACCTGGAGAATCTAACACTCACTGAACGGATGGAAAGAAAGATAGACATGTACAAACATTGCAAGATATATATGATAAGCTTGAGCAAATGGATTGCTGTGAGGGTTTTGGGAGAGGTAAAAAGAGGAAAACTTTAAAGGTGACAAGATAGAAAGACAAATAAAAGTTCATCATCGCCTACGTCCTGAATGATCATAAGACATGAATAAAAAGAAAAAGTCTTGATCCTTATTTCATATGGCTGAATTTATTATTCTCGTATTCAATATATGCAAGTATGAAATTCCCTTTTAATCACGTTCTCATTCGAAATCCACTTGATAATTTGATTTGATCTTTCGACATTATAAATGAAAGGATATTAAAAAATAAACAAACGTAGCTAAGACCTACGATGTCCGGAAAGTCGTGGAGAGCTATGACACATAATTTTGTAGGGATATGGCCCGTAAGAGATAAAAGAATATTTGAACAAAATGAACGTTCAAATAACACGAATATATTTTTTCCTAAAATCAGATCCAAACTTTCACAAATACGTACATCTGTAGAGATCAAGTAAAGATTAACACTAGAAATACGACAGATACAAGAGTGCTGAATTAAAATTGTTATACTTTAGATAACTTTCCTCTCCTTGTCCTCGGCGTATCTGCACTTTTCATGTAAGATATTCACTAAATATTTTGAGTAAAGTGCAACAGCCGAACAAAAAGCGAGATTACTTGTAGTGTTCTGTCGATTTTAGAACCATTATAAATTGTGATTTTAAACTGCAATATAAATAGTGTTCTGGTGGAAGGGATACATCAAACATTAAATCTCTGCTTTTGCCGAATTTTGGGCCTTTGATTACTCAGTGTTATATCTAATTTATTTGTCTGGTTCTTTTTCATCTATATATTTTTTTAACAATCCCCAAATAATGTTAATATTAAATGAATACTAAAGTTAAAAATTGTGTCTGGTAAGGCTGTAAACAAGGTAATGTTAATAAAAATCCATACAAATAAAAAACGTCAATGGAATTCAAAAACAAAGATGGACACCATAAATTATAATGATTTAATATAAAATGAGAAATTTAAAAAAATGATATCTATTGATAGAATAATTACGTGTCCAACAAAACAAATGCTTGATAACGAATTTAGACATTGTGGGAAGATGATTCTATAAAATATAAACGAAATCAAACTTTAAATCTCCACAATGCTTGTTTTAGTTTTGCTTCTTTTAAATATTACCTAGATCAAAGAGAACATTACAAAAGCCAATAAAATATATTCTCAATAACGATTCAGATACAAAAAATATAAATTATATAATAAAATAATAAAACAAAATTAATTTCGAAGCGACACAATTAGATATTAGCAAAGAGTCCGTACGGATTGAGATAAAAATATATAAACAACCTAAAAAAAATAAGGCATAACCATAAAACTCTGAAATAAAACAAGTGTGCCGTTATAAGATTTTTAATTTCAAGTTCATTACTTTCGTTGTATAAGTTTCACACTTGTAGTCCGCGAAATTAGAATGAGAAGGGAAAATATTGCATATTACTTTAGAAAGAGAGAACATAAAATTGTGTAAATAGGGAGAATATCTGTAGTTATTTCTTTCACATTCCTGAGTATTATAGTTTATATATAATCTATTAAATTTTCTTCGTTTTTGGGGCTCATTATTTTCCTGGTATGTTCTTTTGAAGTATTTGCATTTAAACGCCGATCACGTAAAGGCAAGGCTACGTGTTAAAATTTTGTTCAAATTTGCTGTATTAAATGAATGAAAAAATATTTATTTTGTTTTTATGTATCATTCACTTTTGTATTAACATTTGTTTAATGTGGTTTAATTTCATTTCATTCAAATAAACATTTTTTTCTGGTATGTTTTATTTATTTTTGTACCAGAGATTATGTTTACTTTTCCGGTGTCTTTTTCGCAAACACATTTCTGCCCATTCAGCAACTAATATTTTGGGTCTGAATGTAATTTCGGGGTTTTAATTTTGTATTTAGTTGTAATTTATCAGATTCTTGTGTCTATTCTTTGATTCTCCCTCTTTATGTGGGAATATTGAATCTGTAGTTTCACAGAGATTTGCGCTATACTGTCTTTAACGCTACACCATTTTCGAAGTAATATTTTAGCCTTCGTGGAAAACAACTAATAACATCTTTAAAAAGCATTTCGCTATGAATTATCATTCATTTTCACTTTCCATCTTCAGTAGGTTTTACTTGTTTCCTCTAAGAGTATGTACTTTTCCTTTTAATAGAAAGCATTTTGATCAGCGTATTCAAAACAAAATTGCTATTAACTTTGGGTACTTTATGTGAGAGTGATGTAAACGCTTTCAATCCCATCAGGTAATCAATGATTTGATTTCACATACCGGGCGAAAACATCCTTTCTTTAATACGAATGTCCTTGAAAAAATCATGGTTCTATTATTCGCACCTCTCACTCAACAATGGCTTCGGTAGTTGAATAAACAAAGATTCCTAAACTTAGATAACAACATAAAAGAAGGAAAAAACTGAGTTTCAAAACTCTTCATTGCATCCCCAAAATGGGTGCTATCCACAAATAATAAAAGGAATTATATGCGTGGAAGGATTACCTACATCGTGAATAACATGAATAACTTTAGAATTCAACGCGTAGCACATTTTCAATAGGGTGTTATGATGTTAGAAAATATACAGTATCTGAGTAAATATAACAAAATAATGTGATATGAATTGGTTAAAAAGCGGCAAAGCTGTAGATGAATAAATGATTGTGAAGAATAAAAATTGGCATTTTGTGAACTAGCGACACAGGAAAATTATCCAAGTGAATAGGATATTATGAGCCTAGGTAAGTAGAAGAAATATATCGATTGAATTTTTATTAAGAACTAAGAAGTTATAGATCGAGATACATCTTGATTGAAAGTTTTCTATTTGAAGCTCTGTGCATATTTTCGGTTTCAATAAGAAATCATACTAAATGATGTGGAAAATATTTGCTGATTAAATATCAATAGATAATACCGTAAATTAAGTAATATATGAATGTGTTACGAATAGTGAAAAATAAAATTAATATTCAGGTGGATAGTACAATATAAAGAAGAGGAGACATTAAAAATATTTATTTATTTTCCACGTCAGAAAGTAATTCATATTTGTCTAACATGTAGATAATATACTGCGTTTGTAGAGAATTTTGAAATGTAAAAAATATGCACAAAAAGCATGTACGTTTTTATAGTTGATTTAAATGAAATTTTAAACAGCTTTATTTAAATAAATCGGAATTCAGGTTGACAGTAGAGATTCTTTTTAATAAAGGAGTTTTTGTGGAAATTGCATGCTTAGATTGTTAGTGTTTGAACAAAATATAGGCAGAACCAGGTGTGAGAATAGAACTTCTTCCAGAGACGTTCCAATAAAGAACTTGTGTTGCCTGATTAAATTAGTGCATGAAAACGGAAAACTCGCTTTGAAAAAATGTGTTTTTGGATATTTTTAAATGTCATTTAAATGATTTGAAAACAGGGCGGCAATGAGAAGTATATAAGACTGTTTGTGACATATAATACTAAAATATTGCATGTAAAATAAATGCAATCCTAACTTTAATATGACAGAGCCAAAGAAATTATTCCTAGTGGTATTGGCATTTCTGCAAGTTTATTGTCAATGGCAATATGAGTTAAATTTAAAGAAGAATAATTATTACAAAACTTGTAAAATCTTGAATTTTTTTATGAGAGCAGGAAAAATTTGTTTTTATATTGTTTATGAGGAAATTACTGTTACGCAAGGTTAGCATTGGCAGTCATTGTATAACTAGGAAAGGCACCCTTGGAAGGCCTGGATTTTTTACGGTTATTAGAAATGAAAAGTAACGGTAGTCAAAACACGATTGTCGAAAATTGGATTAGTGCGATTTTTTTTAAAATTCTAGCTATGGGAATAGAAGTGAATTATAAATCTTACTAAAAATGGATTGATAAACCTAAAAGCTAGATTTGTTGACGTAATCAGATGAATCAAAAGAAAGAAGAAAAGAAAATACGTCAAAAGAAATATTGCAATTGCATTGGTTGTACCAAGGGAATAAAATCACCGCCTAATGATGTGAGCTGGGTGAAATCCCATTGGTTATAGAGTTGATTGCAGGAACACCCCGTGTCTATCACGCACATTGGGACGAGCCCCAAACAACCAAGTGAGTTGTTGTTGTCTCGCCGGGTAAAGCAGACAAGACGAATTTACCACCGCCGTCACAAAGACCCATCTGCAGATGTTTTCGTAAGGCTTTGGTGAAAAGCCATGAAAAAACCTTTTGAACAATCAAAACTTCAAAAAAAAAAAACAAATTGAAATCTTCGATTGGAGTGAACAGACATTAATCTCAAACTAAAACTTTCGCTCCGTAGAAATTTGACGACTGTTTTATTCTATGCTTGTTTGCTGTTGGTTTTTGTTTTTGTTTTTTGTTTTTTTTGTATATAAAGATTTTTCCGCAACTTATCCATGTGTGGTCGAGTTTGCTTTTTTTGTTATTATCAGCGCCGGTTTTTTTTTATTAACCCAAATGTGTACGCGCGTCTGCCCTGGTTCGACGTGGTAAAGATACAGGTAGTAAGATTTCAACGTGCCCTCCTTGAGATCAAAATTCACAACCTGGCCAGGGAAGAACACTGTTGTAATAGACGACTTGTAGACCAGCTACTGTGCCGAAGCCATCACGGTGAACAACACGAGAACGCCGTCACAAATTAAATATGAATTTTAAAAGAATTTTGTAAAACTTTTGTTGCCGTGATAATTTCTGTTGAAACGTTTACCGTTTAGATAACTAAAAATGTACTTGCGGTAAACACACGTAACCAATCAAGACCACAGGATATAACACATTTTACACAGTTCATGAATATATATTTTATAGCAAAACGACAGTAACATTCCTAAAACATCGATAATGTACATAGATTCTAATATTATCAAGAGAGAGGCATTAAGCTTATTCATGTTGTCGGATATCAAACAAAAGACGGGAAATCAAATAAAAGACCAGTTCAGTTCAAATTACTTGCATATAAAAGTGTTGAACATGATTCCTCATTTAAAATCACCAATTTCGAATAAGAGATAAATGTATATTAAATCAGCAAAAATAGTGAGATACAGGATTTCCTTGTCAAAGAGCAGCAATAAAAAATATTTAACTAATTTTGAAAATATAATTCTTGATATCGCAGAACATTGAAAAATATGATTTTCTTAAAAACATGGTAATGTTAATTGTGCACAGATACACACACATACACACACGCACGCATACACACAATCGCTGGCTTGTGATCTGCATAAATGAAAAAATGTACGTATAAAAACCGTTGAATATGAAGAACATTTAATGATCGTATTTTTATCTGGATTGGATTCACAGAGTGCGGAGTTGGATGGCATATTTGGTAATATCTTCTTCCCATTTATAAATGTATTCTTTGTAATATTACACCGATATGATCATTTTAACGGCAGTATCAAATCTTCAGTGATTGCCTGTCCATTTGTCACTAGATTTTATTCGCCATCACATATTTTATTCCACTATAGTAAAAGACGATTTGGTCGGTTAAAAACTTCCTGGTTCTGATGTAATTAGATGTTCCAATCATTTTTATAACCAATATATTTTCTTTTTCTGTTGAAACGCAAAAAATATTTTTCTTACCATGTAAAAATGCAGGGCAAATATATAAGCTTGGTATTTCTGGTAAAATAACTTCAATATATTACTGAACGTTGTATTTTTGTTCAAAATAATTGATTGGAAATATAATGTTCCGTTTTACAAGTTTGTTTTCTATTCCATGGAAATATTCGTGGACAGGTAAATATAATTATTTGCGCCTAACTTTCAATGCCTTAAGATGGCCGAAATTCAGTATATTTTCAATTGTTCTTCATTCAAAATAAACATCGAGAAAGTAACATATCGTTTATAATATAATCAATAGCTTTAAATATATTAAAATATTTTACAACCAAAATTCACACGTATGGGCTGCAATATGCTTTTCCCTAACACCTTTTTAGTAGTAGCATGCTTTTAGATTTCATACAGTAAACGTTCGCGATTATATCGCACTTACGAACAGCCTCATAGGCGTTCAAATCTGAAATGCTCTATAAAATCTCAGACATAAGATATATTCGACTAATTTCTGGTATAGCTTGGTATGATTACTTCTTCGAAATCTTTTTAAGTTTTGTTTGAAACATTACAAACTGAAGGTTGAATATTCAAGACAATTTCAAACACAGTAACATTTGCCATTTAGAAAATAATGAATATGATATTGTGTAACTTCTACTAAACTTGTATACTAGCCTCATATAATAATACTTGGGAGTACGTGAATACTTCTTTAAAGTATACATATTACTTGAAAAAACACGTTTAGTTGGGCATAAATGTAAGATGAGTGAATTAAGGGTTATGATATTACGACAAAAGCGATGATTTACACTCCTCTCAGCAGATATTTCATGGAAGAAGGAATAGATGTGGACGACTGCTCGTTGTATGACACAACAAAATCAGCGTCTTGGAGATATACAGCTACTTAAATGTGTATTGGTGAACAGGATATACGTCAAATTTTTTTTTTTTTTGCTTCTATTACGATGGTAATCAAAACATCCGCATTTAAGATGAATTATTTTTTTTGTTGCGAAAAACAAAGATCATTTCGTTCCACTGCACATAATACTGCTGCCATATCTGGTCGGGTGCCCCTGCTGTTCTACTCGGGCTTCTCGATAAGCTTCAGAGGAGGGTCTGTAATGTGATAGATACCGACTTGGCAGACCGCCTGCAGTCTCTCTCCCACCGGTGAGACGTGGCTTCCCTGTGTCTCTTCTATAAATACTTTCACGGCTTCTGCTCCGATGAACTTAGATCACTGGTGCCCCCTAAATACGAATTTGCACGAGATACTAGATTAGCAACTAGATCCCACCCTTTTACAGTGAAACCGATAAAATGCAGCCGTAACTTCTACTCCAACAGTTTCTTTCCTCGCACTTCCTGACTGTGGAATTCTCTTCCAAACGATTGCTTCCCCGACGGCTACAATCTCCAGGAGTTTAAATGTAAGGTCAATACACACCTCCTAACACACTAACCTGCTCCCATTCTATCAAGCACTCTTCCCATCTGCCCGACCCTCATCCTCGCTATCCTTACTCATCTGTCACCTTTCTCCTGACATTCCCTATGTCTATCCACTCCTTCTCTTTACCTTCCCCTATGTAGCCCCATGCGCAATATTGGCAGTGGAATGCCTTGCTTGGGGTGAGATGATTAAAAAAACAAACAAAAAAAAACATATTTTAGTAGGTATTTATTTTCAATGCACCAATTTACTTCGAAATGCTTGATTGTGGTCAACAAATGTGCATAAAAAGAATACAGCACGTGTTCTAAAAAGATGTCTCTAGTGCAAGAATCAATGAATCCAGTATAAGTGGATCTAGAATTGTAATTCTCATATCATGTTGATCAATTGTTGTCTCATATTGCCTGCTTTCAAACCAATATACGGTATCGTCTGAGTCGTCTTAGAGACGGAAACAACAAGTGATCCAATGAGAGTAAAGTTTCTTTGAATGCTGACCTCGTGTATAAGATGAAAAAGATAAACTTTAAACAGGATATCCGGTATTAAAATCCTTCAGACGGCATCTGCAAGGGCGTCTTTTTGGTTGAAAGCGATTTCAGAGAAGAAATGTTTTATGATAGTTCTGTATATTATTTGGAAATATATTATTAAAGTATTACATTTTTTCACTGACTCAAGTTACACAGACATGCACACTTAAAAACACGCATATCTATATATCTATATATCTATATATCTATATATATATATATATATATATATATATATATATATCAATGTATATCAATAAGTTTACATATGGACGCGTTCGTACACGCAAATATGTAAATTCCTAGTCGTGCTATGGACTGAGGATGATATATTATATGAATAAATGTAATAGAATCATCAATTAGAAAATATGCAGATTTATAAATTTCAAAATTTGAGCGTTAACATTGGTGTTGTGAAGCTTCATCAACAGAATGAGCTCTAGCCCGAAAAAATGCCAATAACATTATCCCATTGGTCATAAAATCATGCACACACACCGACACCTACACACCCACACCCACATACTTGCTGTCTCTCACATTTTCTCTCCCCCCCCACTCTGGTATATATATATATATATATATATATATATATATATATACGAGATGTGTGGATATATATATATATATATATATATATATATATATATATATATATTGTGACACGATAACTAGACATATATGTATTTTATTATAATAGATTAAAATAGAAAATAAATTAGAATAGAAAATAGTTTAAAAACATATTTAACAAAAGTGAAAAAGAAGAGGAAAAAATAAATAAATAAACGCTTTTTCTTTCATGAGAAAAATTGTCCTCCGGTAAATATTTGACTCAGTGATAAAGTTCAGCGAGTACGTTTTCGATGACCCGGTCAAAGGCTGTCCTTTACTGTATCTTGACCATACATTAAGCCTTTTCCGGCGGAAGCCTTATTAAGATAAAAAAAAAAAAAGATAATTGAAATTTCAGACTTACAGTCGCCGGTGTTTGTCACCAGTGGTCTAAAGCATTTCCGGATTTCCGGATTTTCATTTAAATAAATAGAAGTTAAAACAGTTAAGTTAAGAAGAGTTAAGGAGAAGGGGAGTCAGCCGGGTGCGAGCTTGTAGTAAGGATCTCCGTTCGTCTTGTTTTCGTTCAGTTTGGGTTTGTTGATCTCCATTAATTAGAGTTAGAGCTGTGTGTCACATTCGCCTGCCCCAACCGAAAAGGCTAACTCTAAACGAATAAAAGCATCCTTTCAACTCATCCAAATTGTGGAATTTCGTTCCTTATAGTCAATCTTGTACCCCCCAGCTGTTCGTCCGACGGTTTCTACAAAAATCCGGCAACATCACAGCGTGGAGAACGGCCGCCGGAGGAAATTGTTAGGACGGACCGTTGGGGTGGTACAATACCAAAGTGAATGATAACATTGTAAATTGGAAGACAGTGAATTATATATATATATATATATATATATATATATATATATATATATATATATATATATATTGCTGATATTAAACTTCTTGATGTGTGTATTAAAATAATTGGTGTATTTTGTGAAGAAAAAATAGCAGCAAACAGTTTATCACTTGCATCAGTTAATAACGTTCTTTTTTGTGTGTAAAACATTTAATATTGGTTTGCTGCTCAGATTATTTTTAGTGATTCAAAAGCGATACATTACTTTTGTGTTGCTTCAAATTCATTGTCTTTTATTTCTGCGTAATTTTGCAAATGACTAATATGTCGCTGTATATTTGTGTGTATATATTATAAAAATTACCATCCCAAAAATGATTCTGATTGTTTTTTTTTATTTATTGGATCAGTTCGGTCTGTTATTTCCTTTGTTAGTTTATCATCAGGTGATATATCTTCTTCGATATTTGTTATCATAAATGTGGTATCTTCTTACAGTCAAAATAACATTTATCTGTGTTTAATGTCAAACTTGCCTTTTCCCCCACACTAAATGTTTCTCTGTCTTATATTTTAATTCTTGAATAGTTTTTTCCCCTACACCTATATCCGCTTGGTAGATTACCATATGTTTTTCTTATTTTCCCTAAAAAAATTCTTTCAATTTCTTTTTGAATGATATGTCTCGAAACATTTATTACAAACGTTCTCCGAGCTCATTTTAACAAGCCATTTTTTTAACAAGGAGTTTTTATTGTGGTGATTTCTTATCAATTTTTATTCATTGTATACTGTTTTGAAATCATTTGCCTAATTTTTGATCATTCGGAGCTCGAAGTTTAGATATTTGGCCACAGAAAATAATCTTAACATATCTTTCGATTTACACATATCTTTTAATCACAATCAACTCTCTTTATCGCTACTGCCGGTGACACGCAATTACTTCCAACTTAATTAATCTTTCTAGCATGCTTTATTGTAACATTTTGTTTAATTTAGCTAATACCAAATGTATGTTATTAATGGAAATATTTCTTGTCTCTATATAAAGAGTTTTCCTTTAGTCGAATGCTTGCTTTATATCCTTTCAATAATCCAATTTAATTTTCTTCTCCTTCCATTGAATTGATTAGTCTCTACTTTTAATTCCTTTCTTAGTAATTCGTGATCTTTTTCGCATGCTGCAACTGTAATTGAAAATTTTTAAAAACGATTGTCGATTTCAGAATTGGCTTCAAATATGTCCAGTGAATTTGTAGTTGTTTCATCATATTGCTTTAATTAGACGCTGCTTCTTTATAAGTGAGATCGTCTTAAATTTATCCAGGAATTTTTATGTATCATTGTATCTTCACGGACTGTATCAACTTGCATGTTAAATGTTTGTCAATGTTACTTACTTCTTCTCTATCTCTTTTTTGTTTATTCATTGCAAATATATAAGCTTTTTGGAGGTGGTTTCAACAGTTTTTATTTTTTCAGTTTCCTTTTCGTATGTGCATATATCTTGAGAAATACCTATTTTTTGAAATTTGCTCATATTTTCCATGAGCTGAACATTTAAATTGGCCTTTCTCGTTTCCTTTTTCACAAATCTACCTTTGGACGTGGTCGTGTTCGTCCTGCATGTTCGAATTTTTTTGTCGTTTAAATTAATTAATTAACTCTAATGGTTGCAAAATCTGTCGACTTCTCTACACATTCTGCTACTCTGTAAATATTTTGTATTATTTGTTTGTGATTTTGGTCTTGCAAACATTCAATCTCTCTATGAAAGTTAATACATATACTAAAGATATTTCCACTACGCAAAATTTTTCAAATTCCCAATCCTTGGCTGGCTCTTTCAAACTATTTGAGTATTGTGTAATAGAATCATTTGGTGCTTGGCATGTTTCTAAAAACATGGTCATGTCAACTATTACCAAACTTTTCTGCTCTCAGTTAGTCAGTTAAGTGCCATACGTGATACACGGTTGGGCGATCATGTCTCGAAAGAGACATGACTGAGTGGGCAGAAGATTATCCCGCAGTAGGTTGCCTTTGCTTTCTGCAGTAGACTGCTTGCCGACTAAGGCTATAGAGCCAATCTGTCCTGTTATTTAACCCATAACTGGAAGGTTTAATACCTTTCCCAAGAGTATTTGCGCGTAAGTGAATGCAAGGAATTCGGCTGGAATTCGAACTCGGCCCCTCGATTTCTCGTTCCGAGCCGATATCCAATGCACAACAATGTCCTTTTATTATAATTTTAACAATAAATTCTAATAACATTTCTTCTAAACCGGTTAGGTAAAACCTTGTCGAAACTTTCTTCAAAACTTCGCATCCCTCAGTATAATAAATATATTGGTCAACTTGTTTAGCTTTCTGGGTTATTTTTGTTGGACTTTGTGTCTGTTAAAATTTTTATTCTTCTAATTTCACCAAATTTATCTATGTGTTCTTGGTCGTCTAGCGTATATAAGGATCTTATCGACGACACTATAATTGTTTTGAATTTCTTTGTGCGTTGTAGTAGTAGTAGTAGCAGCTCAGCACTTTGTGTCCATGGTAACATCTTGTTTTTCCCATACTTCCCCCGTTATTCACTATTTATATTTTTCTACTGATTTGCATAGGCTATTACAAACATATTGGGAAATTTGAATTATCGATGAATAAATTGATTGACAGAACATACTCATATATAAAAGGTGTCTATAAAATCTGTTTACAATTAAAAAATATATATATTACAAATACAATTAACAATATAACTTAATCTTCTTTGTTCTATATACTCAGTAATTATCAATCTTTCTTTTCATTTAGCATTTAAGAATTTATGCATATTGTTATAAAATATAACCTGTTAACATCTTCGCCATAAAAGCACAATGAGCTTCATGGTTTATTGAAACAATGCGGAATAAGCAGACTCAATGAAATTATAGAATTAAATATGTAATAGATCCATCCGCCAGTCTGTCCTTGGTACAATACATTTATAGAGACATAGGTATCAAGCATTGTTTTATGTGTTTCTTTCAACTAATATAAATTATTAAAAACATATGGTACAAGGCCAAAATTGTTTGGTTCAATAACATGTTCGAACTCATTACTCAAATATAACAAGTTCTAGCGAGAGAACAATTAGGAAAGATACGATCTCATGACCGTCCTCCGCTTATGATATAGAATTATAAATATTATAAATTAAATTACTGTTAATTAACAAAATATTCTCATTGTGATGTGCACTCGCAAATAAACAACAGTCTTTCATAATCCGCATCTAACATATGTGTTAACGTGTTGGAGATGTTTGGTTTCTTGTATTAGATTAGTAGTCTCTGTGAATGTTATATATATATATATATAATGTGTGTGTGTGGGTAGGTGTGTGTATGTATGTTGGCATGTGCATGCGTGTAATGTTAATAGTTAAATTACAGTTTAAATTTTGTTTTCTTCCTTTAGATGTGATCAGGTTTAGGAGAAAAAAGAACATATTATTTAAAAACGATATATATCCTACACTGCACATTTCTACAACTACTAGGTGATCGTTACATAGAGTGCGTCAGCGATTGTATTTTAGTTCCCTCGTAAATTTAATCAGTTCAAATATCGTAGTTTTACTTATGTTACACATTTCTCTTAGTTACCTATGGAAATAAGTTTGCAAAAGAAATTCACACAATGCAATAAAAGCACACAGACATTTCATATATCTACGTAATCACATTAATACGCAAATGCGCACGAACACACTCATATATATATATATATATATATATATATATATATATATATATATATATATATATATATAATTTTTCAAAAGAAAAATTAATGTGAAAAGGTCGACGGCGATACTCCAGAGGAATTAATTCAGACTTTGTCTTCCAACTTACAACGTTATCATTCACTTTGATTCTTATCGAAAGACAAATTGGAGCCAGAAGGAAGGAAACACAAGATTTCTGGAAACTTTTCTCTATAAACGGAGTCAGCATTCATTTTCCATGTTTTCGATTTTCATTCACCATTTGTTATAAATGTCAGGAAATAATTGACCGCAGCTAAAGCAGAAATTCTATGACAGTTTAATCGGTGTTTCAGTTGGGTTTATGGCAAATGGCAACTGAAGGACAATGCTATATATTTCATTATGCGTGCTAAACTATGCGCACAAATTCCGCCCCTTTTTTATTTACATATTTAATTGCAAATATTTATTGATATAAATATACGATATATATATATATATATATGTATGTATGTATGCAGCAAGAAATAACTCATATGCACATTGATTGAGAATCAATGTATATTTGGGCAGCAAACTTTCAATTAAACATGTTGCGTTATAAAAGATCACAACGAAGAATTAATTAATTTTTATATAATTATTCCATTATTCATGCATGATTCATTCACTGGATATAAGGAATGTAGTCATGTTCCAGAATCTCCGAGTTTTCAAGCACTTTAAACTCTTCACATACAATTTTCAAGGATGTTTTCTTTTCGTGTTTTTAGGTGCGCAAGTTTGATTTTAATATAATTTCTTGTCTTATTGTTATCTTGAAAACGAGATTTCTTTAAGACTATCATGTGATGCGCGTGGCTGAGTATCGTGTTAGCGTCTGTCTATTTTGAAAAAAGAAACTTTCAAAACTGTATTTCTAATGTTCAATAATGCAAGGTTAATTGTAGGAAAAACTCTTTGATATCTAATGCTTCTCTTATAGCGAATGGCCTTTGATATTGTTATGTAAATAGTATTTTTGTATTGTAAACCAAAAACTTTTTTCAGGGTAAGTTATGAATCATTAAAAGTTTTTGTATTGCATAATTATTAGTAGATAGTTGACATGTAAAGCGCCTACTCAGAAAATTGGTACTATGGCCAATATAGGTATGTGATTTATGACAAGAAACACAAACTCGTACAGATGATTGAAATTCCTACATCATATTAGACATCGCTAGTTTAGATCTGATGGTGTTATTATTATTAGAAACCCCAAGTTTTGTAGTTTTCCATTTCCGACTATATATTATAAATTTTGCATGGTCTTGAGGAATAGAACAGTAATATGGTGTTTTATAAACATTCATTTAGAAATGTTTCCCCTGTTCGAATGCAATAAAATATGTTGATGTTTTCTTGTGTGTTAATTTTTAATAGTGGTGGCATGTATTCTTTGTAAGAATAATTTTATTTGTTTATCAATGATGTATTTGGGAAAATTTTTGTTGACTAATGTTTGTTTTATGTATTTTAGTTCGCTCAAAAATATACTTTGGAGGGATGAATTTATGTGCTCTATTGAAGAATGTCTTTATTGCGTCTTTCTTTTCATGGCATTTGCTATTTTAGTATAGAAAAGAAGTGTACTTATTGGTAGTTTTCTAAAAAAAAATATGACATGAATTCGTTACTTTTATATTGTCATGAAACAGGAGTAAGTTCCATGAGTTCATGTGTAAATTTCACCGAGGAGTTTATATCCAAAATTCAATTTTAGTTCTACGATTTCATCGACAATTTGTATCAAAACAAATCTGTTGTTGATGGACATTGTGCAAATCTCCGGGTTGTAGGATGTTTAAACATTTTTGTTTTTTTATGAGACACGTAAAAATCGGGGACGGAAAAAATTTGTAAACATTTGCTACATACAATATGAAATCAACGACCAAAATTCGAATTCTAATCGAGTAGTTTAGATTCACTTTCAAGCGAATGTGATGTTTGAATATATTTTCCCGACCCAATTTGATACTAGAACACAAAGTATCATTTAATAATATATACAACTATGGAATCAAATCAGAGAGTCATTGAAGGAAGTGTTATACTACTTAAGGAACTCTCTAAATTCAGTCATCAGGAAAAGTTTCTTTCCTCTTGGAAAGAAATTCACTAATATAATAAACAAAATCTCAGAAATGCTTGAATTCAGATGTTTTTAGAAAGTTTTCAGTTAAGTTCTTCAGAGTTACCGAGCTATTTTTATAAATATACTGGTTATGTTTGTTAAAATATTTAGATATATCATGAAAATATTAATATTAAACACACACGCGCACACACACACACACACACACACACACACACACACACACATATATATATAGTGTGTGTGTATGTGTGTGTATGTGTGTGTCTGTTATCCGCAGACAGATCTGTTTAACTGTATCAGAGCTCATCATTACGGTTAGACATCTGATATATTTTCATCGTATACAAAAAAATCTATACATAATATTACCCAAAACAAATTTATTGAAGCATCGTAATGAAGTAATTAATTTCTGAATCCATAGAATCTTCGATAATTTTAAATATATCTAATCTATCTCAAATTTGTGTCAATATTTTTATTATTTGCTCATTATATTCCTTAAGAATTTAGGTTATTTAACCGGCAAATTTTAAATTGTTGTTATTATTATGTTTGTACTTATGAACACCACCCCTTGTAAAATTTAAAAAAAATAAATTATTTAACTAGTAAAATTTAATTATTATTTTATTTGCGATTATGAAAAAATCAACTTATACCTGCAAAAGTATAGCATATACTTAACTGCTAATTTGTAATTACTCTTATTATTTTTAGTTCTTCTAAACAAATCCCCTTAATTATAAAGTTTTTTATCTCATTTTATTTTTATTTTAAACTTTTTTGTTTTCGATTATTTCTTATATTTTTTCAATTTGTTAATAAAATTCTGTGTCCAACTCAACAACTCGTTTTGTGCTTTTTTCACAAAATGGAATGAAAAACGAAATTAGAACAGTCAGAGATCAGTGATGGTCAATCTGAAATACTCTGCCATCAGACAAGTTATTTGAGCACAAGATTTTGTAAGAGGCGAGCTGCAAATTGGTCAATTCACCGTCCTGTTGAGATAACAGACCAAGAAAATACTGAAATACTAGTCAAGTGATTTTTCGTGTCACTTCGCTTTGACTTGTATAGCAACATTGATGATTGTATTCATGACATATATATACTTGGTGCGATAGGTATTGTGCTGTAGATTTTTTAATATTTTGAGTTTCATAAAACCGCTTTGTGTGATTTTTATTTGTGGGAACCATCTGTGAGAACAACAAGAAGATGTTATTCAACTTGTTAGTAATTTGAAAAGAAACATGCAGTATTGGTTGCCACTGATGACAGAAATTCTGATAGGTATATTTCAGAGAGTTTGGGTGTTAATCTGAAGACTGCAGATAATTTGGATTAAAGAATGAGTAGTCTAATGCTGTTTACGTAGGTGATGGATTAATCACTAGGAATAGAAACAGTATCTTCTCATTCGTCTTACCACAGGGCCTCAGTCTCAAAACCGGGTTTAAAATCAATCATCTTGTGTTAGTAGATCTTAATTAGGTCATGTAAAATGCTGCTTGAAGAGTCTATATTTAGCAACATGATTCAGTACCTTGACACAACAGATTCATATCCGTCAAAATATTTCTGCAACCACCTTATCAATTACATCTGGCTAAAACAATGATTATTATGTGAAGGTCGCAGTTGAGCGAGAGCGAGAGATTAACTTAATTCCTTGTAACACAATTGATGAACCATAGCCAAGTATTGCAGCAGGATTCAAAACATAGGCAATGGATGGGGAATATTCCGAAGGAATATTCCGAAGCATTCTAAACGCAGTGGTTGATGCGAATGCTATTTTATTGACCATCTTTATTCTTTAGTATTTCAAGATATATTTATGTAATTTTGGTAAATATATAGTTTAGAATGAAATGTTCAGTGTCATTTTCATATTTTATGAATCTTTTTAGATAATTGATATCGTAATCAGAGTCTTCAGTTTTGTAGGTGTACATTTAAACGTTCAAACACGCACACACATACATCTATAAAGAAAAACTCAACATATAAAGCCGTTTTATGTTATAATTTTAATTGAGGCGTACATTCTAGTAACCGCTTCTTCAAGCCAAAGATTACAAATGATTTTATTTTATGAGAGCATTAAAAGATAGAAAATTAAGCAGGACGAACAAAAATTTGTATCTGGGTGTCATAAGTTCAGTGTCATGAATGGGAGAGAGATAATAAGTAAACAATTGATCACTCAAGTGTAAAGATTAGAGAGTCTTTTCAGAAAAAGTTAAAAATTAATGATATATACCCCAATATCTGTATATATATATATATATATATATATATATATATATATATATGTATATATCCGAGTGAGTATAGAATGAGGAGAGAAAAAAGAAAAAAAAATCCGCTCAAACTTGACAATAAAATACAGAAAAACATATTTTAAAAAACCCTATAATATAAAAAATTATTCCATACCAAAAAATCAAAATTCGAAAGAAAAAAACCCACCCCTATCACTTCTATCTAAGAAACCCCAAAGTGAATAACTAGACACAGGATCAAAGGTAATACATGAATTAGGTTCACTAACAGCAGACATTAATCAATTAAACGAGAGCCAACCATAAAAATGACCACTGAAAACGAATCCCTCTTAGAAATACTAACCGGAAGATATACCCGACTGATAGGACGCACATTCCAACAGATCATACCATTAATCAACAATTTCGTACTTACATGCCGGATTCTTCCAGGGTCGAACGTTCAAAACGAGAGACACATTAACTTAATTACCAATAACCCCAACCAACCCCCACGACAACAACGAACCATATATAAACAAAGAGTGATTCCAAACCTTTATTTCTCCGGATGATATGTTTGGGTTCCAAACAATATAAACAGCCATATGATTGTAGAGAAGAGGACATATATAGAAGAAATTATGTACATGTTCTAAAACATAATTTATAATATATATATATATATATATGTTATAGTGGAACATCCTGCCATCCCGTGAATGTAATGCTCTACACTATAAAGGACGGTAACAAGCGGTACGAGGGAGAAGAAACGTCTTATGCGACTTATTGTTACAGTTTCGATTTAAAATGTTTTACGTGGAATTTTTGTTACCAGTTTTTTATTTGACTTTGTTGCTCGTCGTTTGTATTTCAGAACCTTTTTAGAAAAACTATTCTTGTTAGGTGGGGGGCAAGTCAAATTATGGCTTCGTTTCCCCGTCTACTTCTTTGCCGGTTGTGCCGACGGTGAACCCTTCACCGTCAGTGTGGAAGAATGCCTCCGTGAAAAGGGATTCGAGTTATTATATCCAAACGAAGGATAAGTACAAGGAAGGCTAATATTCTGCTATTGTAAATAATTTTTGCGTTTAAATCTCATTTCGACATAAATGGTGAAAGTTTTCATAGTGGATTCGCTGTTTGAAGGATTTTTTTAAGGATAGAGTCGGTGTAGCATCGGTCATTATTATCTCTTCCTCGCAGTGGGCCATTCTTTCTTTCTTTCTTTCTCTCTCTCTCTCTTCCGATTTCAACTAACCCAAGATGGCGGGTAACACAACTATATTTTCTGGGAAAATTAAAGAACGGAATCCTAGTTCTGTATTTCTGCTCGATTTTTTAGTCTGTCTTACCTTCCTGGTACGTTGATTTCCGCTTTTTATTTTAATTTTCGTCTCTTTAATTTTTGTCTCTTTAATTTTCGTCTTTAATTTGTTTGAATTTTTTAACAGGGGTAGTATTCGGTTATTGTAAATAATTTTTAAGTTAAAATTATTTTTTTATTATTGGAGAAGATAGTATCCACCATTACCTGGTTTTACACTCCACCCCCTTATTTTGAACAGGAGTAGAGGTGATTGTCTTGTTTCTTGTTTAGGAAGGGGTTTCCGGTACTTTCCTTCGACTTCTGTCGTGGTTTCCGGCTTTCTCTTTTCCAATCTTTTCAATTTCTTTTTTGTTTATTTTTTTCCAATTGGAGTAGATAGACTGAACTATCGCCCGGTTCACACTCCACCCATGTCTATAGAACAGGTGTAGAGGCTCATCTCTATTTAGGCTCATCCCTGTTTAGGATGTGGTTTCCAGCTTTCTTTTTTCCATTCTTTTCACTTTCTTTTTTGTTTATTTTTTTCAATTGGAATAGATAGACTGAACTATCGCCCGGTTCACACACCATCCACATCTATTGAACAGGCTTAGAGGCTCATCCCTTGTTCCCTGTTTAGGATGTGGTTTCCGGCTTTCTGTTTTCCAATCTTTTCACTTTCTTTTTGGTTTATTTTTTTTCAGTTGGAGTAGATAGACTGAACTATCGCCCGTTTCACACTGCACCCACGTCTTTTGAACAGGTGTAGAGGCTCATCCCTTGTTCCCTGTGTAGGATGTGGTTTCCGGTTTTCTCTTTTCCGATCTTTTCACTTTCTTTTTTGTTTATTTTTTTAATTGGAGTAGATAGACTGAACTATCGCCCGGTTCACACTCCACCTACGTCTATTGAACAGGTGCAGAGTCTCATCCCTTGTTCCCTGTTTAGAATGTGGTTTCCAGCTTTCTCTTTTCCAATCTATTCACTCTTATGTAGCCCCCTGCACGCCAGTGGCCTTACCGCCTTGTTCGGGGTGATATGATTAAAAAAAACAAAGGAATACTTTAATGAAAACGTATTAATCGTTATCCCGGAATTGGGAAAAGAAATATCGACAAGAACAATTTCCCTGCTGACGTCAGACCCGAACACACGAAAGTTTGTGGGTGTCAGCAAGGAAAATATGGAGGAAACACTAAAGAGTTTGTGTATTTCCTCAAGAATACTAGCTAGAAGAACCCGTGCTATGTGAGATGTTCTCCTTGGCACGAAAGAAGAAGCCAAAAACTAACCGGAACATGTCTGCAGACAAATGGGGCACGGTTGCAGACAGAATACATGGGTACAAGAAGAAACCCATATAATGATCCACGGAGTGCTCCTAGAGATCAGTTGCGACCAGCTGGGAGCTTTTTTGACACATTTGGCACTGTGGAAGAAGTAAAGAGATCATCAGCAAAGTAGGCTTCTCCGCCGAGGACGTCAGTGCCTATGTTGTCGTAGAGAAGGGAAATTTTCTAGGCGTGACGTTCTTGTGTGCGGTGGAAGAAAGCTGTTTGTTGCCCTGGAGGGGTTTATGCAGCATTGTTGGTTTGCAGAGTGGCGGGTGACCTAGGCAAGATGTGCCCCTCCAGAAAATAGAAAAACCAGAATGAAAAGGAGGCTAAAACAACAAAAACTTGTGTGACACCGGCTACAAAAGAAGCACCGGCGGTTCAACCCGAAAAATCAGCCTCCCACTCAAAGGCCGGATGGACGGATTTGGAAAAATAGGGATGAAGGAGGCTTCCTCTCTTTCAAAGAAAGCTGCTTCTCCCTCCAAGGAGTAAAGGAAGGAGCAACAACGAAAACAACAACAAAAACAGAAACTAAAACAGCCACAACAGAAACTACAACAGCAAAAACAGCAGAAACAACAGCAACAACTTCAGAAACAACAGCAGTAGCAACAACAACAGCAGCAGAAACAACAGAAACCCCCCTGATCCCCAGAGAGTAAAATACTACGCCTCCTTGTCCTTACACTTTCGGCGGACCTCAAATGGAATGACTATATCGAATCCATTGCCAAATCTGCTGCTATGAAAGTCGGCTCCCTGTGCAGGGCCCGGAAGTTTTTCCCACCTGAATCTATTCTGCACATATACAAATCTACCATCCGTGTATTGAATATTGCTGCCATATCTGGTCGGGTGCTGATGTGGCTTCCCTGTGCTTCTTCTACAAGTACTTTCATGGGTACTGCTCCGATGAGCTTAGTTCACTGGTGCCGCCTAAGCACGAATTTACACGAGATACTAGATTAGCAACTAGGTCCCACCCTTTTACAGTTAAACAAATAAGATGTAACCGTAAATTCTACTCCAACAGCTTCTTTTCTCGCGCTTCCCGCCTGTGGAACTCCCTTCCGCAACTCTGCTTTCCCGACAATTACAATTTCCAGGTGTTTAAATGTAGGGTCAATAGACACCTCCTATCACACTAACTCCCAATTATTCTCAGAACACTCTCATCTACCCAACCCTCATTCTCGGTATCCTTACCCGCCTATCACTCACCCTCTGACTTTTCCTATATTTAATCATCCTTTCTCCACTCTACGTAGCCCCCTGCGCAGTAGTGGCAGTGACATGCCTTGCTCGTGGTGAAACGCTTATTTTAAAAAAAAAATGATAAACGCTCCCCGAAACCTAAAAAGAAAAAAAGAAAGAATATTTTCAGCCACACAGACGTGTGCAAAATAGATAAAATCTTGTTGGAAAGGGACCTTCTCCGCAAAAGGCCCTTTTTCATTTGAACACAATTGACGGAAAGTCAGTCGAGGATCCTGCAAATTTCCCAGGCGCCCCCAGGGTGCTAACACTGATAAGAAACACCGGGGGTAACATAAAAGCCTGAGATGTTATGTAGGGGGGCGTCCAGGCGTTTCCGAAAATAAAAATGGCCCAAGTAGGCAAAGGTACTTATAGAAAGTATCTCATTTTTTTTGCTGGTAGGCTCCCTGTAATTCTCTGCCACACTCTTTACAGGGCCTGAAAATTAACGTTCGCACGGACGTCGGTGGTATTGTCGAGGACGGACGAATTATGTCCGATATTGGTACTGGTAGCTTAGGACAATCCGTTGGGGTCTCTACTGCCTTTGATTTCCGTCGTATATGTTACCAGGAGTAATTTTTTGCTTTCTCTTCACAGGTTTAAAAGATGTCAATTAAGTTAGCCAACTTGAATACATTAGCGTTCGGAGTAAGGCGGCCGCCTGCTTAGGGACTTCTTGTGCTTCGGTGTGGATGTCATCGCGTTCCAAGAGACTTACTTTGTTTGCAAGTACGATGTGTGTGTGCTGTCTAACGGTTTTGTCGTCTATTCAGCATACGGAACCGGCTGGCCAGAGGAGTTTCTTTGCTGGTAAAGCGTACCCTGGACGCGAAGGTGGATCTTGTCCATGTCGGTGCCAAGGACCGGCTGATCGTGGCCGATATTGTAGTGAAAAGCAAGGCGTTTCGACTGGTTGAGTTTCATGCGCCCAATTACCGGAGGAGCTCGTCTCGTTTTTTCGGCGGTTAGATCTCTTCCTCGTGGATTCAACGCGACTCGTCTTAGTGGGGGATTGGAATGCCATCCTGGACCCCAAGTTGGATTGAGGGCGGGGAGCTAGGGGAGATCATTCTTGTCGATAGATACCGGGTCTATCACAAGGGTGGGAATGTGTGGACGTAGGGTTATAGTTGGCCTACTACCAATGTTATTTCGTGAAGCCGACATAGATCATGTAGATTGCCCCACGTTCCACTGGTTAGGCTAGTCGGACCACGACCTTGTCTGTGCCCGGGTAAATTTAGAAAATAGGCCTAGAGTGGCTTGCTACTCGAAGTTCAACGTGTCCTTACTCGACAGGACAGACTTCCGGTGCTAGCTAATTAACTTAGTGCAGTGGTCATTAACTGGGGGAGTCACTGGGAATAAGTGGTGGAAGAATAATAAGAATAGTGTTAGGTCTTTCACCACCAAGGTCAACAAACGGTTCAAATTAGGTAAGCCTGACAATGAGAAAACAGAGCTAATTACGCTCGGTTGGTGGCTGGTGGGGATACCCTAGAGATAGCCGTAGCTAAGGAGGTCCTGGAGCGGTCGAATAGCGATTGTTACATGGGCCAGGTAATTTGACATAGGTTAAGCAATATGTCTTCGGATGCTGAGACCATGGGCGCAGAACTGTGCAAGGAAGAGATTCGCCGAGGCGGTGACCGGTACATTAGAGAGGTTCACAAACCGGAGTGACATATTCTTCGATCAACTGACGACATATGCGAGGCGTTTCGCCGTCATTTCGAGATCCTTTTTACCAAGGAGCCTGGTTTCCGTGATGAGGTGTTTCGCAGCTATTTGGCTGATTTCCCCCGGCTTTTGCCGGCTGATGCAGCTAGCTGCGAGGGAGAGATTACAGAGGGCGAATTCTACGCTTTTTTGAAGAAGGTCGGCAGTGCCAAATCGCCGGATCTCGATGGTTTGCCCTTTGAATTGTAGTTGATGTTGTCGCACATCTTTGTCCCGATTTTGATTGTCGTGTTCAACAACTGGTTCCGGCAGGGGTCCATCCCCATCCGGTTCATTAGGATTATGATCACGCTGTTGAGAATAGGTAAGGATGTACGGAAGGCGTTAGAGGCTTACCGGCCCATAACACTTCTAAATACAGAGTTGAATATATTGGCCATGATCTTACAAAATCGTTTGCAATTGGTTTCCGTGTCTCTGTTGGGATCTGAGCAGACGTGTGCTGTGAAGGGCCGAACAATTCAGATCAATCTGTATCTGATACGCACGATCACAGAGGGGATAAAAGACTACGAAGACGCCGCACTGATTGATTCGGATCAGTCCAAGGCATTTGCTAGTGTTGACCATCGTTACCAGGCGGCTGTCCTGCAGGCAACTGGATTCGAAACCAACTTCCGCTGCTGGATTTGCCTCCTGTATCTATTCCCCGTGGGTACAGGTGAACGGAAAGTTGTCGGGCGTTTTGGCGCTGTCTAGGTCGGCCTAAGATGGTTGTCCACTGTCGCCTCTACTATATTCTTTGGCGTCTCCTTTGCCGGCTAAGGGAGAGCGCTTGCAGTACTGCTGTACGTGGAATCGCTGTCAGCCTCCGTCTTTATTTTACAAAGTAAAATAAAGACGGAAGCTGATGATGTTTCGCCTAAAAAGGCCTAATTGTAAAATATAGACAAAAGCTGAGGATGATTCGCTTGAAATAGATATAACTCCGATTTACCATGAAATAAAATGTCTGCCTTAATTTTTTTTATATTTGCTCTATATGAATGTATATACATATACATTTAGTGTTCTCTTAGGAGTTATCCTATCACTGTATGTACTGGTTACTCTTTGGTCCTTCAATCCCCATCTTCCATCCTATGGTGATATAACCAAAGTACGAATTTAGAATTTAAATGCTAATATATATACAAATTGTTAAGAAACTAGAATATTTAATTTTAAGTCGTATATTAAAAATGTTTCCGTGTCTGTATTTAGATATGAGTTCTGATCGTTTATTTTTGTTTTTTTTTTGTAATTCGTTTTGGTCTGCGTAAGTAATTTAGATATTTTTCATGCTGGAAGAGGTGATTGTTGTAGACTGATGCATTTGTCCTTATTTTCCATGATATTTCAGGTATTACATTTTTAGATTTGTTCTCCCAGATATGTCTTGAAGGCATGGCCTGAAGATTGCGTTTAGGGTGAACGAACCTGTCGCGTTTTTCTGTTGATATCAATGTCAAGTTTTGTATTTATTTCCACTCTATACCTAATATTAAACACTTAACCCATACATATGTTAGCATACATTCATATTATGTTTCAACGCGCGCGCACACACACACACACACACACACACACACACACACACACACATATATATATATATATATATATATATATATATATATATATATATATATATATATCCTCTAATATGATCCCACCTCTTTGGGTGAGTTAGTATGATTATTATACGATTTTTAATAGAGGATTATCAATTGCAAGTTCACATGACATGCAGTGGACTGAATCAGTAAAATCCGCCACGGAGTTTTCTGATAGCAAAAAAACGTTTCTTATTTTTACACAATATTATGGCTCTTTAGACATAAAATAAGCTTCCATCATGAATGTCAATGTCTATATTTCTGTGATGATATTTTTAATTATTTACACGATTTACTTTGCTCAGATTATTTTCCAGATATTTGTGATCATATGCACGATGATTCTGTTGTTGTTCGCTCAATCCTACATCATCTATGCCCAATAAATAGAAGCAGTAAGTTGTTAGTGCAATATCTTGGTACAGAAGAGGTAAACAAAATGTGCCAGTGTAGAGATAACGAGAGATAACAGATACTGAGTCATATGAAAGGGGCGTGATTTCATGAACAAGATCAGTGTTCAGTTTGATGCTAATAAACGTTTCACTTTGCAATTCCACTCGTATGAAGAAGGGCAGAACGTACTACACCAAAAAAGTTGGGAATATGGTATTTATTATAAAGGCAAATTAATATTATATTTAAATACAGTAAAATAATATTAAAGATGTTTGTTTTATTTTTGGCCATTTTTGTTTACTACCTTTTTATTTTTCTACGCCACACTGACATCTGCTGCTGACGTGTCTAGGATTTTGTCAAATTAGAGTATATTAACTATAAAAAGATGTGTTTATGAAAAGAATTAATCTAATCAGATTGTGGAAGGAGTGTTCAAATTCTAAAAATAAAACCATAGAAATAACATACTTTTCTTGTAATTTGGCGAAGATTCTGGGACTGCGTTTGACATCTACGTGAATAAATATTTGAAGGATGTAACTTTGTAAATAGTCATTTTAGCGCACTAAATCTCTACACAACACGATATTAAACGCAGTAATAACATAGTATATCGAGTTACACCACCATATAAATTCTGTTCATTTTAAGCACTATCGGATGAAAATGTGCATATATAGCGTTTAATATATATATATATATATATATATATATATATATATATATATATCAATCCACATATAGTCATGTTTTTTTTTATGTATCACAGCTCATCAGTACGGTTTAACATCAGATTAATTACAGATTTGACATCCGTAGGTAATTCTACCACAACTATAGGCGCTCGGTTGGGGAAGGCAGATGTAGAGCAATTTATGCAGAATTTGAACACTCACAACGATCCGAGGCGGCCCAAAATCATTACTGTACGAACGATACGTAAATAGCGGTGACATATATATTGTAATATAATTAATATAACATTTTCTTGACACAGATGTTTCTATATTACTGAATACGTTTACTATGACTCCATGTTCAAACGTTTAATAAAAAAATATTACGTTAGTTCACCTTAAAATGATTGCTTGAAAATGGAGTCTTAATGAAAATATGTTTCTGAAACATGATCAATTCTGTGTCACAAAAATGTCAAATTAATTTTATTACAATAGCACTGTAACATTTGTATTATTAGTTACTGTAAGTTTAAAAATGAACCTTAAAGAACAGAATATTTCTTATTTTCTTATATTCACATTATATAGATATATAATTATGAATTAATTGTACATTGCAACACGGAAATGTCTATGTTTTGAGATTCTCATCATCAGGCAATGTTGCTCTTTGTTGGTTGTGCAGATGATTTGCATTATAATGACACATAACTTTGGTTTGCGTTTTTGCCCCAACGGATACATACTAACTACATTTTTCTCTATTTTTCTTTTTTTTCCCTCGTCCTACCCTTTTCTGTTGTTTCTCTCCCTCCTTAACGGTCAAGATGTTAACCTTCCTTTGACCTGATCTTATCATTTTCCTTTCTTTCCCTTCAGTTTTATTACTTTTGATGTGATATTCTCATTCAGCACCAGTTCTATATTTTTTCACTTCTCATTTTGAATCTAATTATTTATTTGTTATAAAGTTTTTTTTTCTTTTATAAAATGAAATATATTTTATAAAATATAATTTTTGGTCTATCTATTTATTTGTTGTGAAGTTTTGTTTTTATAAAAAAGAAAGATTTATTTTAAAAAATAATTTTACGTTTCAATTTATTTTCATATATCACTTGTTGGTTTTATGCTTGTTATTTCATTTAGAATTTATCCATATTCTAATGTGAAGAATTTGCAATGTCCTATATACGAGATTTATTTCGTTGCCTTTATTTTGTAGGTTTTTATTCTTAAGGAATTCAACAAAACATAGTTTTTCGTATAAACATAATGAACTTGGTTCATTTAAGAAATTAAACATTTTAGCTTCTTTAAGAATTTTGCAATTTGTTGTGGGTGTTTTTTTTTTTGTTTCCTTTCGGTACATTTGTTATTTCGATATGGATGTTCTATTTTAGTAATTGTTATTATTAAACGAAGAGGTGTGCTTGTAAATTCGGTGCTTTAGAGAGTTTTTAGTAATCACTATATAATTTTTTATATTATTTGGGTTTTCCTTCGAGGATATTTCACATTGATAGATTATTGATTCCAGAAAGCACCTGTTCTCTAAAGGACCGTCTATAGTGTTTTTATAATTACATTTTTTCTGAAATTGTTATTTTTTGTTATCCGGTTGTTTTTATTGATTTTGTTGAAGTTTTTTTAAATATTATTATTTTGTTTATTTATATTTTTTCTGAATTGTTCATACAGCTGTAACTTAATTTAATTGTGTTTTTATTAACGATCTTACTTAGTGAATATTTGCTGGAATGTGTTTCTTAATTAACGCGAGGAATTTTTTCCCCAATTTACTACTTGTCAGCTGGTTGAAAGGGGATGTTTAGCAGATAATATTCCCATTCGTATTTTGTGTCGTAGGTTACTTTTCTCGTTTACATATTTAATATTTGGATTTTTATATCCACTATTTTTTAATGCAGTATTATAAAATTTGCTATATTTACTAAATACGCCCTCATTTGCGAAATTTCTAATACATCTGTATTCTATTCATGACGTTAATGATAGATGAAGGGTGGTTAGATTTGGCTGGATGTATAAAGGATAGGTATTTGTTTTTTTTGTATGGTTGGTGAATATTTTATTATTCTCTAGATCTAAGGTTACATCGAGGAAATCTATTTTTTATATTATTTTTAATTGTTTCTTTTAAATTGAAATTTTTAAACTCTTTATTTTTAATATTTTAATACTATCTATTTTGAAATTTGTGGCATTTCTTATTATCATAAGTCCATCGTGTGTCTCTCTCTGTCTCTCTCTCTCTCTCTCTCTCTCTCTCTATATATATATATATATATATATATATATATATATATATACAGTCATATCATGTTGGATCAATCGATTCTCGATCGATCACCGAAGTTAAGTAGCGTTGAGCCTGGTCTGTACTTATATGGGTGACCGCTTGGGAATACCAGGTGATATCAGCATTTATGGACGGATGTGAATTGTGGTGCAGTGGATGTCAGCTCGGAGCGTAAAAATCGGTGTACCGAGTTCGAACTCCCCTCGGACACTCTGCATTTATTTACGCACTGGTACCATTGGGAAAGGTATTAATCAGTCTCCTCTCTCCAGTTATTGTTTAAATAACTGGGTTCTGCTCTTCATGCAATCTGTGGTGAACTTCTGCACCGATTGTTTGTCATCAGCGGTTCCAAAATAGGTGGATGGTACTGCACAAGGTTTCACTACTCAAAACGATTATGTATTAGTCTAGCTAGAGTCCATTATATATATATATATATATATATATATATATATATATATATATATATATGAATCAACTGAATATAAAAATAAAGATAAAAAATATACATGATATCAATAATTGATAAAATGACAATAATAAAGACAGTTAATAAGAAATTGAAGGATATATAAATTCGTTAACTTGACTTTAGTTTTTTTTTTCCGAATCAAAGTATACGTTAAATTTTAATTTTGTGATGTAATCTTCTGTCTAATTTCGTGTCTGCATTTGTAAATGGATTTAGTGCTCTGGTTTAGTAGTTCACTGGGATTTTTATTTTTGATAATTAAAAAATGATTCCATGATAAAATGAAAGTTAAACTTAAATGTTGGATTCGAAAAGATTTTAAAATCCCTTTAAAGATCTTATATTGTTTAATATTATGTAAATGTATTTATTTTTGTTATTTTTAACGATTACTGTCCTCATCTGTTTTTTATCATAATGTTGTCATGTTTCATCATATTATTATTTCTGCTATGGTTGCACTACTTACCAAGTCTGCGAAAAGAAGATAGACAGGTCGTGGTGTGTTGTTATGGTTGCATTTCATATTTTTTTTCTATTTCCACTAACATCTCTAGCGTTACATAGACAACGTTCTCTTTAGTGTATTGGGTGTACTTTACAAAACAACTTTTTGTATATCTCTTAAGCTGGGATTTGCAGGGAGACATTGAATGTGTTTTTGTTTGTTCTATTTTTATCATTCCAAGTTCACCACCTACTATCACTGGCATGATACTTGTTTTCAATTTCCACATTATTTATATTTAAATTTCCATGTCATTATATTTTGACAATTTTTCAAATTCCTTGTTTGCTATGTTACAATACGCTGGACACGCCATATCAATTAATAGGCATATTTTTTCTTTCTAATTTTAAAAATTTTTTTTTAATGTCCGGTCTGTTTGCTACAATTTTTAGGTATGTGTAGATGGTGTCATCCTATACATGGTGACATAGAATGGTGACATCTCCTATTTCTGTAACCGGTGCTGGGTGATGTTCATACTAGTTATTATTTATATGCTTTCCATAGTGTTTGCACATTGTCCAATGTAAATATGCCCCACTCTTTCATGACTAAATTTATATTCATTTGAGTCAAGTACAGAACATCCTGAGATTGGATGATCTCTTTTTTCTTCGTATTTATCACAGAACCTGTATTTTGGATCAACATTATTATGTATAATATTTACCTGGAAGTTTCTAGGGAAAAGATTTTGGTCTTGTGCTGCAAGGATAAAGCTCTCAGTATCAGACTTTAATCTAGATGCACGTAACCATCGATGAGTATTAACGTTTTCAATTCGCACTTTCTGTCTTTTATTATAACACTTCCCAGGTATTTGTATGTAATTTTTGTACCTGCTTGATTCTAGTATCCCCGACTTGTATTTGACATATTGGGCTGCCCTTTTTACTGATGCCCATGCATTCGGTTTTCGTGCAGTTTATTTCTAGTCCTTTTTTGTTACTTTCTTCAGCTACCTTCTGTAGGAGGTCCTGTACCTTCATTTCCCTGTCTGCTATCATCATTGTATCATCTGCTTACCTTAGGTTGTTTAAATTGTGGCCTCCATTACGAATCCAGGCATAACTTCTAGGGTCCTTAAAATATTCTCGCTGTATAACTTGAAAAAATCCGGTGAAAAGACACATATTTGTCTTACGCTCCGTTCTATTTTGTATATCTACTCAATTCATTACATGTCCGTATGCAAGCGGTTTGATGCCAGTAAAGATTCTTGATCACTCTCAAGTCTTTCCCAAATATATCCAGGCTGCCGAGCATCTCCATCAGTTCTCTGTGGCGTACTTTGTTAAATACCTTCGTATAATCAATAAATCACAGGTATAAGTAGTTTTTCATTTGTATTGCCCTTTCCAAGAGCATCCTATTAAGACGGTAATAACCTCTTTGAAGATGGCTCATGTGTGCCGAAAGATTAGCGAATTATTTGCTACCTCGATACACTATATATATATATATATATATATATATATATATATATATATATATATGTATATATATATATATGTATATATATATATATATATATAATGCTGATATAATTATATATATATATATATCTACACACACACACACACACTCACACACACAAATATATACATATATCGGATATTGTTGGTGTAAAACATTTAACTGTCATTTGTGTCTTCATAGCGAATAAAAATTTCAATCCATCTGTCTAAAACGAAAAAAGAAATGATTTCGGCAAAGAAACACCATTCGTACAGGTGACGTATACGTGATCAGTGCCAGTGTGAAAGACAATAGGAAGAAATTATTCTTTTTGCTTCAGTCAATTTGCACAAGGATTTTGCTCAAATTTGCTAAACTATATAAGATGGCGCGAAAGATGCATATAATATATATTATAATGCATTGAAATTCTAACCTCGGTATATTTTAGATGAGGAGATCAAATGGCGACAAGCAGTGGTATATTTGGCCCACTGTTATGAAACTGAATGACTGTTTCTTGCACACTATTCAGAAAAATGAATTCATGGTGAAACGCTTAAACGGGTGATATGACTAATTGCATAACACAAAGCTGCAGGATCAATCTGAAAAAGATACGGACGTATTAGATTTTCATAAGAAACTGTTGAACTAGTGTGACATCAGTAAAGTAGCCCGAAATTTAAATATTGTTGGGAAGTTACCACCATTAGTTACGAAATCCATACCTATCTAGTAAGTGGGCAGCGCTGAAATGTCACATATATTTTTGCTGACAAAGTAAATTTCACATATCTAAATTGTGTGGATAAAATATTTGAACAGAGAAAAAATACAAAAGATGACACAACCATGTGTGGCTTTTCCTGCATTGGTTCTTGTGAAAGAATAGTTACAAATTGTTGAAGAAATGATACGTTCATTTACAAATGAGTTTGTTCGAAAGTTAAGAAATGCATATTCATCTGTTATTAGAACTTTTAGCCGAAACAAGTTATTAAAACCATTGAACAGATATATTCAACATCTTAAAATTATTGTCAAAACAATCGTGGGAGTAAATGATGAAGACAATAACAATTTTAAATAAGTAGAAAAGTTCAGAAACAACTTTTAACTTAATCTTGATTTTGGAAAATATATAGGTATGGTTTGGATTCCGACTCATTTTATTTGACGTTTAAAACATATCATTACCGAATCCTCTAACTGCAGACAACATGTATATATCAGAACGTGGACCTATAGATTTGTTTGTTTTACTGTTTTGTAGAAGGGTTTCTAGACCGACTTCTTATTTTATGGACATGTTGCAGATGCTGAATATTTAAATGTGCATTTAGTGTTTCATTGTATTCCAAGGATTATAGAAAATTATGCACGATCCCATCACATCAATAACATTAACTTTCATTTATGAAACACAACTTTTAGGATCCGTTTAAGACGTTGTAGCGTAAATCTGTTGTATGATAATGTACTACGCATTGATTCAGTTAAGTGCCATAACTGAAACACGCTTGGGCGATCATGTCTCGAAAGAGACATGACTGACTGGGCAGAAGATTATCCCGCAGTAGTTTGTCATTGCTTTCTGCGGTAGACTGGTTGCCTGCCAAGGCTATAGAACCCAATCTGTCCTGTTATTTAAGCTATAAATGGAGGGAAGACACGGATTAATACCTTTCCTAAGGGTATTTGTGCGTAAGTGAATGCAATGAATTCAACTGGAACTCGAACTCGGCTCCCCGATTTCTCGTTCCGAGCCGATATCCACTACTCCACAACGCACATCCGCATTGATTACTGATCCATTAATAGTTATGATGGTACAGTCGTGATAAAAATTATTCCGAGAAACAGAAGGAACATGTCTTTAAACCTACTAAAATACAGACTAAACACATTTTCATGCGTTCTTTGTAACGTATTTAAATCATTCTCGGTTTCTCCTTCCTTACAGTAATCCCATTCATTAACCCACTACATTGACACTTACATGAAATGAAACTGAATTAAGTAAAACGATAATATCAAAACTCTAGAGAACACTTACATCATGTTTTTTTATAAAGATTGAATCAATAAAAGAATAATCATTTATGGATTGGATATAATATGGATTGGATATAATATTTCGTAGCAAAATGGGGCTAAATCCTATACGGGTTTAGTGATCTTCACACGTATTTAATTTTCTGCCATCCATTGTTGCGATGTTTCAGATTTGTCGGATAGTGCTGAGGCTTGTCGAAACACATAATGTCTTCCGTTGCGTATACTGTCGGTTCATGGCTTAAGCACTGTTTTCGGAGAGTCTATGTAGACAGGATTTTTCAATTTAAGACCTAATGAATATAAAGAGGCGGCATAGCATGTCCTTAATTGTTGACAACCTATAGTATAAAAACATAAGAAACATGTCAAACCCCATGATAGCTAATATTATCACGAGTACTGAAATATTTCTTAAATGTTTATACAAACTCTATATTTCCATTTCTGGCATCTAACTTCTTTGCAAACTTTCTAGACGAAGGATCCAGTGACTTTTATAAATGGTGCTTTTAATAAATCGCTATGTTTAGCCTTTACAGCCACGATAACTACGTTTCTCTTCATTTCTTGTGTAAGCATAAGGTCTGGCTTTGATATTTCTGAATATATCCGAATTAAACAAGGAATTTTCAATTCTTTTAAAAGTCTTTAATTGTGACGCTAAATAAGGAACATATTTTCAATGTGAACAAATTGTTGAACTTTTCAGCACGCTCAGAATTTGAAATATAAAAATTCAAAATTTGCTGTGGTAAATTATTAGCGTTTCTTTTTCATTTATTCTTGAATATATCATTCAGATGTGCCAATTTAAATTTCTCATGGTTTTCAACTCGACCGTTGACTCAAAAGCACTCGACACGAATTTTCTTCATGTTTATCATTATACGGTAAAAGAAAGTATATTTTTTTTTCATTTCTGTAGTTTCCCATTAAGCATAATCAATAGATTTTTCCTGCACGGAAAACGTTTACTTCTGCCAGGCAAACTAAAGAATGAAAACAATTTTAGAGTAATAGAAAATAAAATAGCTTTCAAATAACCACAAACAAATGTTCTTTGATGAAAATGCCAGTGTTTGCGTTTTAATTCCTTTTTATATTTATTGCTTTCGATACTCAAGCTGATTATTCAATTCCTTTTTAGTTTTCAATTTTTATTTTAGTTTTTGCATTATGCATTTCCCTGGCTAAGTGAATAGCAACATCTCATGCGTCGATAGGAATTATTAAAAGTCAGTTAAAGTTATCGCAAAAACGTATGAACTCCCTGGACAATTGGCCTTGATATAAAAGGAAGCCAGCACGGCTCTCAACGTTAGCTGATATAGAAAATCACTTCTATATTTAGAAGGCAGTTTTCAATCTTATGATGATTCAATGATTTTCTTTTTGGTTGATCGAGAAAAGTCTTCGCTTTAACTACTTTTTTCGACTGTTTCGACTGTTTTCTTTATTTTCTAAATAAATTATTTTGCTTTTAATATTAGAATTACTTTTTCAAAAGAAAAAATTACTGAATTCATTTTTTATATAAATATGGTTAGAACATATTTTATATGAGTTGGCGAAAATTTATTATTTACATTTTATACATATTGATATTTACTTATATCGTGTAGAATATATGATTTAGGTTGAAATATATTTACTTTTTTTCGTATTAAATCAGACAGATATAAACATACACTCACACAAACACATGCACACACACATATGAATAATGACGCAGTTTGTGTAAGATTTAGCGTATATACATATTTATATATATATATATATATATATATATATATATATATATATATATATATGTATGGATATGTCTGTGTGTGTTTGTGCGGGCAGCCGTTTGTCAGCTAGGGGAAATCGATAAAGAAGCAATCATAATATGGAATTTAGAGTATATTTTTATGAAATTGTGATTTCATGAACTTACCTAGGAAGAAATGTTTGGTCGCTTCCCCATTTTCTCTCCTCCAAAACTGCAGATTATTAAAAAATATTCTTGATCATTGTAGTTGGTTTTATGCAACTTTGTTTTTCAAGGTTTTGATTCCCACGATTTCTAGCCGGTATAAAACTTGAATTCAGCCAATTCTGCACTCAACGGTCATGAGTTCAGGTTATTTCATATGTGCACGTGGGTCGTGAGAAATTATGTAAGAATTAATAGTAAGTCCAGTTTATTGATATTGATTAGATCAATTAAGACAATTATTGAGATGCATAAAACAGTTTATAAATACTCAAATATTAGTAGTTAAATAATAGAATTTAAATGCAATATTTATTAGTACCAAAATATTTTTCACTAAATATGGTCGATGTTTGGCCTAAAACTGCCTCCAATCCAGATCGATGTTTTCGTGAAGCTGTCACAACCGCCACTCACTTAATTTTGCTTATCCCATGCGAGATACAGATCTTCCAAATTTTGACACTTCATTGTTGCAAAGTATAGGTATTTTGTTTGACGTACGACCAAAATATACTCAAGAATCATGAGATCTGTTCTATACTGGGTAAGATATCTGCTCTCACAACAAATGATACCTTCTCTGAAAGGAAAATTTATGTTGCTTTTGTGCCAATGCCTAATGCAGAGTCTTAGGTAATTAACACTTTAAATTTTTTCTCAATCAAGGAAACAGAGTTTCACGCACTGTTTTGTGCTGAACTTCAAACCGGCCTCAATGAAGTGCTGACCCGGGGTATTGCCATCATTCGCCGCGGAGAAATAACGTCAGGGTTGGAACATTGAAGTGTCGTATGCAGTCATTCGAGAATATTTGCTAATCACCTCAGCCTCCACAGTGAACTTAATTTCGTCATGAAACACGATCAAATTTTCTGAAACTTATTGCTTACGTCTGAGAGAAGCATTTGGATTTCTTGGGTTTGATTTCTTTTTCCATGACTTTTAAGAGATGACGGCGTCGTCAAACATAACTAGTTATGCCAAGGTTATTGTTTAGAGCTTTGGATACCGTGGAAAGGAAAACATTGCGTTTCTGTGCAATTTTTGTCATGGGTGTAGATGAGTTGCCTTCAATCGAGCGGTTGAGTTTAGCCAGAAATGTTGAATACACTTTGTAATATCTGCATTTTGTGTTTCTTCTACAAATCTTTCCTAACACGCAAGAAAGTGTTCATTATGGAGGTTCTGTCAACTTAAAAATGTTGCTGGCAGTGTGTGCTTGACAAAACTATAAAATGAAAGGATTTTATTGCTCGAAGAAATATTATTGTGGAATTCCTTCACTGTTTGGCTGAGCACAAAGAAAAGTTTTTTTGTATTTAGGCAAAAACGTTTTGTCATGAAGCATATTGTTAATATAACACATTGTCTGCTTATTAAAGGTTCAATTCATCTGCAAACTATGTATATCATCCCCATTATAATATATATATATATATATATATATATATATATATATATATATATAAACATTAATTTAACTCACATAGTGAGAATTGTTTCAAGATTTAAATCTTTCATATCGTCATCAAATAGTGTTTAATAATGTTGCTGATAATGATTTACATTAGAAAATAGGAAACAATACATTATTGCTCGCCGACTTAACGGCCAAATAAGTAATGTTTTGGGACGATCCGACGTAATTTACTCAGATCGTGCAGAAATTAATTGACTCTTTGTTATTTATACACTGAAAATTCTACAGGCTTCCTGATTATCCATGAAACTAACCTTAATATTGCAGTCCCTGCTTGGATATCTCGATTCTTGTTTACCTTCTTTTAAGATTGAGTCTAATGTCCACATGCATAGTCTGGGAGTCTATGTGCACGAGCATCTCATTCTGTTACAGGTGATCTCTCCAACCATTTTTACACGTCTCTCTGACTCTCTCTCTCTGTCTCTCTCATTTCCCTTTCTCTTTTTCTTAAACTTAGTCAGCTATTTCTGCTTTCTATACGACTCCCTTTCTCTCTTGAGTGTTCACTGCTCGATAGAATTTTTAACAATATAGACACAGAAGTTTTTTCTACATACGCTTGTAATCCTTATTGTGTCTGGTGATTTTTGTTGTCACCAATTCGAACATATGTCTAGCATATTCGTCAAAGCTGTCACAATAAATTTAGCTTAGTCGTTTGCAAATGTTAAAGCCTTAAAAATACCTGTTCTTATAAAACCTCCTTACTTAAATTTTCCGCCATTCATCAGCCTCGATGATACAATCTGCTAGATAGCAACACGCTGCAACTTCATGACCTCACTTTTTGATCTGATCTGCTCTGATGTGGAACGACTACATCAAATAAAATGTGTGGGGCGTGATTATTTTTACTCGTTAAACTTCATCAAACACATTTATAAAATATCATTCGTCAGTAGATTTAATGATTTTGCAATATTTGGTCGGGTGCTTCTTTTATACATCTTGTGGTTGGCGACAAAATCTAGAGAAGGATCTGCAATGTAATCAGTCCTGCCTTGGCATTTCGAACCCAATCACATTCTCATCGACATGACTTGGGCTGCCTCTGAAGAGATTTAACCTTGATTCCCCGTCTACGTCAACTTTAGCGTGCTACTAATTTTTCAGAATTATCACACCCTTTTCACGTTGAAATATTTAAATGTAATCGCCATTCCTACAGTTTTTTCTAGCATTTCCCATAGGATCAGCTGCCTTTTGTTTACATACATATCTGGTAACTACATTATCCAAATATTTAAATGCAATGTCAGTAAATATTTTTTAACTTTTTGAATATCGTTCGTCGTAAGCCCGGGCGCACTCTAGGCGGCCCCGCTTTGCTTGGGGTAAAATATTTATTGATTATTGATGATAGCGGTTTTAACTGCCGTTTTCGAATATATATATATATATATATATATATATATATATATATATATATATATATATATATAAACACACACGCAAACATACTTATATAGAGAGAGGGAGAGAGGGAGTGAGACCGGGAGACAGACCATTAAAAGTCGGATAAAAGCTTTCTAAAAACATGACCATAATTGATAAACCTTTAATGTGTCATTTTGACTGTATTAAATATTGCATATGCGAAGAAATATCTGTAGAGATTAATATTTTTATGCATTATTCAACAGAGGGTTCCCGAAATATCTTATTTTCAAAACTCTCTTTACACATTGTAAAAGCCTATTACATCATTGAATAGGCTAGACACATTCACGATGCAGACAATCTAGAGTAGACAATTACATCTTCAATAAAGCTGATAACGTCAGTTATGGGTTAAAACATCAAGACGAAAAGCGGTAGAATAAAAGCAAATAAAAGCATGGAATAAAGCAACTAACAATATGACACTACTATTTAATCCCATCTCAAAAACAAATTCGTCAAACCTGTCGCAGTAAACTTGTCTGCTACTCTTGAAAAAGATATGATTTTAAGTGGTTATGACGATGACATAAATATTCATACGTGAGATAAATTGATCTTGAAATAAATATCATCATCATTATCTCCCATCACGCTCCACACAGAAACATTTTTAGAAGGTAATTCTGCCTAAAATTGACTTGAAAATTGTAAAGGCTTAAATGGAAACTGCTCTTATTTAACCATCTTAGATAAATTCTCCTGCCATTCAACAGCTTATATAAGAGATTCAATTAAAATGATTTAAAATTTTAGAAAAATAATAACAATCTTATGTCTCATATTTAATAAAAATTGTAGTGATGCAAATCAGGTTTTGCGCTCGACAAGAAACAAGTCGCTTAAAACAATGAAACTACCTTGTTTAATAATAAGAAAAAGTAAATCCATTCGTACTTTAATTGAATTTAACATACATCCAGCATATGTTTCCAGCTAACATCATATTTAATACCGACCTAACAATTTGAATTCTTTAATCACTAAATTTCATTAATATTTTAAGAATTGATAAAATTGACACATTTCAGTGTTTCTTTTGCCAAATAAACGAAATATCATCCAAATCGTGTTCATAACTTATTACAACCTGCTTCATGGAGAGTGCGGGAATTGAAGATGTAGCATGTGGGGACATATATTTAAAAAAATTAAAAGCTTTGAAAACTCACAAATGATATAAAGTTTGTGGAGATTAGAGTTTGTTCTGCTTCTGAAGCAAAACTGTAAGCTCTATACATATCAGAAACGCTAAAAAACATGGGTTCTGTTCATTGCAAGACACTATTCTGTAGTTACATGTTTTATATTTCTGAAAAATAAATGATACTGAAAACGCGCCTGTTTTCATTTTATTTTGTATTATGCTGGATAAAACAGATTAATATTATGTAAAATATTCAGTGAAATAACCCCCCTATTTCATAGACTTTTGCAATGCTTAATTCTCACAAAAATATGAGAAAGATTGCGTTACATATGATTCTGCTGTCTATCACGAATTTAAAAAATAAAAAAAAAACGAGCGACACTCGTGTATGAATAAATGTTTTCTTTACATGCAAGGAGGAAAGATACACAAATACGTTCACGCATTAAAAACTTCTACAGAGCACAAAGTTAACATTACAGACAGTGACAGGAGAATGCATAATAATTCTGTAATAAAATATATTGCGACAATACGACAGTAAATATATGTTTTTTCAAACAAAAGAAAGTTTTTATTCAAAATTTAATCGGAAAGTTGTGAAGGAAGATGTGGAAATAGTAAAACGCAATGAGAAATATTTCTAAAATATAAAATTGGTGATATAAAATGCAATAAATCAATTCAAAGTTAAGGAAATAAAAATTAACAAAAAGCTTTATTTATGTTAGTGCTGCATGATACTTTTGATTCGTGAAATTCAAATATAGCTATTCTAAAACACAATGCTAATAAAATACATGCAAGTATTGAGAGTTAATCCCGAACGTTGGAAATAAGTATTAAAAAATTAAAACATCCCTTATAGAGGTGGGTTTTACGTAAAAAGAAGACTGATCTTCGCAGCACTATCTTGTTGAGCACACACTCCTCTATTCACTATGAGACTAACGTCCACTCGTAGTAACTAGCCGTCAAAAGTCGTCTCAAAATGTGTCGCACTAATTGCAAAACCCATTAATATTTTATTCTTAATTAATGGGATTAAATATATTCTTATCTAACGTTTTGTTCCGGTGTTTTCTTGGAATATTATTATGCAAATCCACGAGGTTATGAATAAATAAAAGCCAACACAAAGACACTTACCCCAAATATTCCGACAATCTTGATATTCTCTAAGAAATATAATAATAATAATAATAATAATAATAATAATAATAATAATAAGAATAATAAAAATAATAAAAACCCCAGCTTAAGAGACATACAAAAAATTGTCTTATTAAGTACAGCCCACACACTAAGGAAAACTTTATCTATGTAATGCTGAGGATGATAGGGAAGATAGAAAAACATGAAATGGAGCCATAACAACACGCCACTACCTGCCTTAGGTCTCCCCGCAGACTTGGTTGGTAGTGAGACCAAAGCAGAAATCGAAATATGATGAAAAATGACATAATAATAATAATAATAATGGAATTAAACCAAAACTTATCACCTAGAAAATTTTGATACATCATGTTTCTGAACAATAACATTTAAACCAATACTAATCACGGACATTCAACCCAGATATGACACACGCAGCGACACGAAGACATCCTGCAAAATCAGCAAGATATATGATAGACACAAATTCACAAATATCTTTACAATTATCAGGAATTAAGCACATAGACAGTTTCTAAATGTTCACAAGAATTAAGATGTATGTAATCACACAATCATAAACATAAACATTGACACAAACGGCACTTAACACTCATTCGTAGCTCTTCAATTCCATTATTTCTTATATTACATCAATTTGCTATATGAAATATGTACTTACTTGCTGTGGGATCACCTATTTGTACATAATAATGGACGCAACTGAGTGTACATATAATCCTGCCTAGAGTGAGAACGGCAGTGTTTGGTTGAGTTTAGACGGACGGCCCGGTCTGCATTCTTGGAGTGTGGTTCGGGCCCGACCTACAGTTGGAGAAAAATTGGTCTGAAGTACTGGCAAAGGTAGGCGCGTCGGCCAAGACTTGGCGCCGAAGGGATTTGTCCTTAAAGGGTATGGTTGAGGCGTGTGCTACATACGTCTTTCCCATTATCCTTTACCAGTTGTCAGTACTTCCACTTTGTAAACGACATAGGAAGGCGATCGAGCGTTTGCTATTCTCCATTTTATGGAGAGGACGCAAACACTATGTCGACAAACGTGTCTGTTACCAACGTCCGTGTCATGCGGGTCTGGGAATGCCATACCTGATGGGCCATAAGGTTGCGTCAAGGTTGGTTTTTCTCAGGCGAGCGATTTCCGAAGACTCATTGCTTAGGGGGATAGTGAGGGACATGTTCCCTAGCCTTACTATCACTCCCCCCATCTCGAGGCGGTGCCGTAAGCCTCGAGAGCGATCGAGTTTTCTCCTCGAATGTCTGGCGGCCCTGCGGGACATTCCACGGTCCAGTGACCTTTCACGGCCTAGGAGAGTCTTCTATCGTGGGTTAGTGGAGGGCGTCGCAAAGGATTCATTACGTGATGTGCTGCGCTTGTCGGAGGACGAGTTTCGCTCGTTCTGGTCTTGGGCGCCAGGGAGTGATTATCTCAACAACTCTGAGTTTTCACTCACCTGGCGATTAGCTCGGAATCGCTTGCCTCTCAATGACAAGGCCTTCATATGGGGCCTGGCGGATTTGCCAGATTGTGAACGCTGCAACCTTGGCTTGGAAGAAACGGCTTCGCACGCCTTCTACCATTGTTCGCGGGTTCGCCCTCTATGGGACCGGGTCGGCGAGTTGATTGCTCGTATCGCGCCGCTAGAGCTTGTGCTCATTGATCGTGCATTCGCCTGTCATAATGTGTCGCCCCCGTTCTCTGGGATGAAGCGTATGGTGTTTCTGTCGCTGCTAGCTACGGCTCGAATGGTGATTTGGACGACGCGAATGGAGGAAGTCTTGCGAGGTCAGCGTCTTTCACATCAGGATCTGATCTGTTATTTTGAGCATCAGCTCAAAATAAAGATTAGAACTGATTGGAAACGTTTGACTTCGACAGACTTCAGCAAAAGGTGGGTAAATGTGGCGAGCCTGGTTCGCTTGAACGGGGCTAATCTTGATTTTCTCTTTTAGATCTGCTGGTTACATCGGGGTGGATTCCTGTGGAACCCTCCCCTGGTTAAGCTAGTTCACTTTTGTGTACCTAGTTAAAGTGAATGAATGTGTTCCTAGCCTGTACCCGGCTTTCTCTTTTGTTATGATCCATGTCGAGATTCCCAACCTCCCCAGTTTGTTTTGGTCTCCTTTTATCTCGGCTGGTTCAGCCTTTTATTGTCCCATTCCGCTAATTTTTTACCCCCCCCCCCACTCCCTTAGCGTGTGTGCTTCTTGATTTCGCCGTTTGGCGGAATACAGCGGCCACTCTTTTTTTTCTGGGATGGTCGGTTCTTACTAACATTGAATATTATTTTAGTTTAAAAATTTGTTGTATTTTTAGTTTATTTTTGGGTTCATTCCCCTCCCATCATTTCATTTTTCATTAAATATTTTATATTGTACATGAAATATGTTGTACATTTATTTTTATATTGTATATAAATACATTTTTATTGTCATGGGTTAATTTCACCCATTTTTTAGGTGCCCCTTGTAAGTTTCTGGCATTGTGGTGTACGAAGGATTGGGAGTAGATGGATGGGTTCTTTTGGTGACTCTGCAAATTGTAACGAGTGAATGGGTCGTGATAATGTTTAGCTAGGTATAGGATAGTTAAGTGAGAACCAACCTCTCCCCCTCCCCTTTTAGGCCTTGTGCCATAATTTTTGTATTTTATCCAAAATTAAATACAGTGTTTGGTTGAGTTTACGACGCGATAGGAGGAAGTCTTGCGTGGTCAGCGTCTTTCACATCAGGATCTGATTCGCTATATAAAGATTAGAACTGACTGGAAAAGTTTGACTTCGACAGACTTCAGCAAAAGGTGGGTAAATGTAGCAAGTCTGGTTCGCTTGAAAGGGGATAAGCTTGATTTTCTCTTTTAGATCTGCTGGTTACATCGGGGTGGATTCCTGTGGAACCCTCCGCTGGTTAAGGTAGCTCTCTTTTGTGTACCTAGGTAAAGTGAATGAATGTGTTCCTAGCCTGTACCCGGCTTTCTCTTTTATTATGATCCAATTCGAGATTTCCAACCTCCCATGTTTGTTTTGGTCTGCTTTTATCTCGGCAGGTTCAGCCTTTTGTTATCCCATTCCATTAATTTTTTACCGCCCCCCTCACCACTCCCGTAGCGAGTGTGCTTCTTGATTTCGCCGTTTGGCGGAAAACAGCGGCTACTCTTTTTTTTGTGGGATGGACGGTTCTTACTAACATTGATTATCATTTTAGTTCAAAAAATTTGTTGTAGTTTTAGTTATTTTTGGGTTCAATCCCCTCCCATCTTTCATTTTTCATTAAATGTTTTTTATTATATTGTAACTAGCATTGTACATATCATATATTATATATAAATAAATATTATTGTCAGGGGTTATTTCCCCACTTTTTAGGTGTCCCTTGTAAGTTTCTGGCATTGTGGTGCATGAAGGATTGAGAGTTGATGGATGGGTTCTTGTGGTGAGTGTGCAAATTGTAATGAGTGAATCGGTCGTGATAATGTTTAGCTAGGTATAGGATAGTTCAGCGAGTACCAACCTATCCCCCCTTCCCTTTTCGGCTTTGTGCCACAATTTTGTATATTATACAAAATAGAGTTTGGTTGAGTTTTAAGTCAGAAGGTGAGAGTTGTTTAGTTGGAGTTGGATCTGGAATAACAGTTGTAGTTGCACATTGCTCTAAGTTCCACTCAGCTAGAATTAGTTACCCGGACATATTTTTCACTTCAAGATTGTACATATTTACTTCTTTTAATAGTATTTCTAAATTTTCTAACCCGCGTTCAAGTTTGTATATAATGTTCAATATAACTTACATTTTCTATCTCCATATATGCTTTTGTTATTTGTCATTTTGTGTGGTTCCTCACCAGGAAACCACAACGTTGCTAATATTAGATTGCAAGTTGAAGTGTAATGTATATCGAAAAAGAGCGGAGTTCGAATTGCAGCAGAATACTTTTCATTCACTTACGCACAAATAATATATTCTTTGTAGGTATTAGTTCAGTAACAGGACAAATTCTGTTCCGTAGCCTTGGTTGACAACCAGTCTAAGAAAGAAAATAATGGCACGCTACTGCGGAAAGATCTTCTGCTTAATCAGTTTTGTCTCGAAAAAAAAAAACATGATCCCTCAAGCCTGGGTCACGGATGCCAATTGACTGATTGATTTAATAATGTCACATCCTGAATTTTTATGTTCAGATCCAAAATGGAAGCTCCCATTAATTTCAATTCAATTACAGATCAGATTCTATCATTTGAAATGTTTATTTTAACTTCTATTTCATAGAAAGCTTGAGAGATTATGTTTATGATGTTTATTTGAAGGTTCAGTTTATCTCAACTATGAATATTTATGTTATCAGCATAAACTCTACGAATAATATCTTTTCAAATGACATACCTTTATATGTTTTATTGACTCTCATTCATTACAGAATAGTTTCTGGCATATTGAATATACACTTGATCTACCTTTGCTGGCAGATTCTTACAAGATAAATTAAACAAACTCGCCACTTGCACCATTTTAACGAAGAGATAAGTCAAGAATAATCTTTTTGAGAACATCTTCGTATTCGGACATATTTTTATCAAACATATGGTCAACATTTCAATAAACTAAGGCAATGAATTTCAGTACAAACCTTATTCATAATTTCTGTGTTCAGAATAATTTATCTAGTAGGATCAAAAATGTTCTCTATAAATTTTTGAATGATGACATACGTTTTACGTGTCTCTTCAACCGATGGGAAAAATTGTTATAACACAATTGGTAATGATTTTATTAACTCTTTTCAAAAAAGAATTTCATGCTCTCTTTATACATAACTGTGATTTGGATAGACATTTTCAGGAGGCCAAGCAAGTATTTATTTTAACAAGGACTCGTTAGTTATAGTTAGTCTTTTCCATATTTTGATTTCAATTTCAAGAGGGGTTAGCTACTTTCTAATGTTTTTTTTTCTACTTGTAGATCTATGATTGAACTACCTGGTCTTAAAGCTGTCTTTGGTTGATCCAAACTATATTTTATTTTGGCCATCTGTCATGTACTTCTGCCTTGTAAATTACTTCTTTTGGGTTGCAGAGACTGAAGTGGACATTTATCTTTGTCCCTGCAGTTGCATTCATTGTTGGTGGTTTTGTTTTGCACAATGCTATTCAAGTTTATTGAGTTTTGTTTTTTTATGAAACTTTCTAAATTATTAGTGCAACTAAAACTTAGTTTGATTGAAGATCATAAGGTGGAGCATTGTAAAAACAGCCAAGCCTTACGACGGTGGACAAATATGTAGACTGCCAATAAGAATAATTAGAAAATATAAACGAACCGTTAATTGAAAGAACAGAAATTATGACTAAATGCATCCACACAAAGAAATACATCTAAGATTCATACAAAAATGGATGAAAACTTCATAATCCGTTTTATTTTAAACATTGCGCGTTCATAAATTCTCTACCATGTGAACGTTCAAATAAAGCACCGTTATAAGAGCGTTGTTAAAAAAACCGTAAAAAGTAAAATCAGTTATTAAAAATCGCACGAAGACACCACTCATGGTAGAAACCTGGTTAGCGAAATAACTCGTTCTACAATATAATTGTATGGAACACTTTTTAATACAAAGGTGTACTGGTATAACCATATGAGGACAAAAAAAAGTATTAAACTATATATATATATATATATATATATATATATTTATATATATAAATTCAAATAAAAATAAGTCTGTATGATAAAAGAACCTGAAGAGTGATATAATGCATAAATCCGAGCGGCATGACTTAAACGGGATTGATATGCATATTTATTAACAAATATTTTTATGAAGAATTGTTTCATTTACATCCAATCAAAATTTATATATTCACGTTTATAGACGTATATATATATATATATATATATATATATATATATGTAAGCTTCATACTTACAGCCATTTGTAAATGCTTACAAAAGATGGAATAAAATTCAGAATCACAAAACATTTAACTATTGATTCAATGAAGAATTTCAATTTGTTTTCGGCTGAGTGAATGAGGACGCGGAAGCGCAGTGTATTGCTTTCTGGAAGAATAGCAACATCCAAGTTAATGGGGAGCAGGAAGATCTTTCTATGGTGGTTGACGTATAGTAGCGTTGTTTTAGAAGCATTCAAGTTAACGGGTCATTTCTTCTCATTGTCCAATACAGATTGGAATTCTTTCTCAGTATAGCAGCGAGGCAAACTTTGTCAGCGTTGCTAAATTTCTGATAGGGTGCATGAGTAAATGATCGTGTCGTCATAACTGATTGGCATTTAATCACATCAGGCATATTGTTGATGAAATTCACAAAAAGCGTCAGACGTAGAATGGAGTCCTGTATGTTAGCAGTGTTTGTGTGATAGGATCTAGTGGATGAAGACGAACTTCTTTATATAAATTGATAGGAATTTTAAGCCGGCCTTATCAGATACTTTGCAGATATCCTTGGCATAAGCTGGAGAGTTGCCTTTTTAACACTGGCCTTCAGTAGATACTCGGTGATGGTTGAAAGCAAATCAGAGTAGATAAATACCTACACGTGAAATTATCCAATTTAAGGTATACAAAATTGAACAGAATTATGGCAATAGCAGTGATAGATAAATATTTCCAGCAATAAATATTATCTTTATTATCAATAAATAAACCTTAGATATGCCCGAATATAATTTATAGTTAACAATATGATACATCTAATAGAACGATTTTGTCGGTAGAAATAATTCTTTTGTCGATAGACATATTTTATTTATATATTCATACAAATTTCTGCATTTGTTATGATCTGATGCCAAAGATAAAATATTTATATATTGAAATTGTTATCGGAGAATATTATCACAATGTTTTTGTCTCTTCTAGTCCTTAAGCAAATATTAGAAAATATAAAAGAAAATCGTACACTCCATTTACATGCATTTAGGTGTGTATGAGAAAAGGTGAAAATTTGAGTAAGCGATATTTTCTTTTTTAATGCTTGACACTTTTTTCCTCATACTTGTGATCGTATATTTTTTCTTATTGCCGAATAAATATTTCAGAAATAAAATTTGATTAAATATTTTTATCAGGGATGTTATCACTGAATCATCTTGTCACTTCTACCCCACAGTAAATATTAGAAAATATAAAATTTATTCCAAAAACTCGATTTACACAAATTTAAGTGTATATGGGAAAAGGAGGAATTTTAAGAATTGGGTACTTCCTTTTTAACCCTCTAGGGCCATTCGTATCATATTTGATACAGTATGAAAACAAGCCTTGAAAAGAAATATTTTCCTGAAAAATTTCTTAAGAGAAATATTTTATAAATTTCAAATGAAAGCAGTACTGAGTGCTCAGTCAATGAATACCAAATGTTTCCTTATAGGGAAATACTGTATCAAATATGATACGAATGGCCCTAGAGGGTTAATGGTTGATATATTTTTCACGCATACATCTGTTTATTTATTGGTTTATTTTACTTACTGATGTGTTTATTATTACTACATAATTATGTCTGAATTGAAATTTGATATTTGAAATATAATGAATAGTATGTATTTTTTGTTATATTTTTGCGATGGAAGAGGTTAAATTTTTATAGATTTAAATGATGTGGTTGTATACTTTTTCTTAATAACAAGTGTACGCCTGCTGTCAACATATTTGTAGGAATATTATATATATGTTTAATGTTAAGCAGTTTTGATAATAATTAAATCAGTATACAATTGTCTTTAAAAGTGCGAAATATCAATATAATGTAGATGTTTGAAATATTTTTCATTTAAAATTTAGTTATTTCAAAACCATGGTTTCAAACTTCCGGTAACTTCACACGTTTTATATAAACTGATTTTCGAACAAATTTATTATTTTCAAACATAAAAAGGTTTCTACAAATACACGCATGGAAGTTTTAAAGAACTGCCATTTCAAAATTAAGGAGTAGATTTTCAGGGGTTTAAAACACTGTCATCTGTGTTTGGATAATCGTAAAATATATTCTCTTGAGTATTCATATTTAGGCATTATTTAGAACTTCAATTTATGATTTGTTGTTGTTTTGGAAATAATATTATGGTTAATGTTTCTTCTTGGAAGAATCTGCAGACATAACCACCGATGTAGGGTTAGACTTTTTGAATATAATCTATACTAACTCAGTAGAGTATATATATATATATATATATATATATATATATATATATATGTAAGGTAAAAAAATTGTTCTATTTTAAAGGAAAGAAAGAAAACGCTTCACAGTACGTGTAACATATTTAGTTTTCGAATTTACCGCCATCGACATTCGGCAGCGTCTGCCAATGTGTCCTCAGATGTTCAATGCCCTTGCCATCGAACCCGGGCCTTTTGACGCGAGAAATCCGTGAGGGCTCTGCGCAAGTCTGCTTCATGTGTAAAAGGTTATTATCCAGGGAGTGGAAGAAGTAGTAATCGGATGGCGCAAGTTCAGGTGAATTAGGTGGATGGCACAAAGTTTCCCACCCAAGTTGCTGTATGGTATCCCTGACCACTCGCGCGATATGCGGCCTGGCTTTGTCATGGAGGAAAAGCATACCTTTGAGATTTACCAGTGCTGGCTCCTTCTGTCGCAATGCCCGTTGCACACGTTTAATTGCTGCGATTATATGTCGCCAGCGACCGTTTGGGCCGTTGGTAGCAGTTCGAAATGAACCACTTGACAACCTGTCCACCAGACACAAAGCATAATCTTGCGTGTGTGTGTGTGTGTGTGTGTGTGTGTGTGTGTGTGTGTGTGTGTGTGTGTGTGTGTAGGTGGTTTTGCGGTGTGAAGGACAGCATTCTGAGGAGAAAACCAATGTCTGGAACGCTTGGGATTTTCGTACAGAACCCACATTTTATCACTAGTAAGCACTCAATTGAATAAGGAAGCGGAACGGTGGCGAGAAAGTAGCGATATGCCACTCGTTGTGCCTTGTGTAACTTCTACAGCATTTGCGGAACTCACTTGTCAGTTTGTATGTTTTGCCTATGTGGTGAACGTAAAATCTAATTGTTTCATCGGAAACGTTGAACTGACTTGCAAGTTCACGACATGTTAGACTACTGTCTTCTTCAATGGCCGCCTTCGGGACTCTGTCATTCAAAACCTGTGATCGTCCACACCGAGGCTCATCATGGAGAGACAAATCTCCCGACTTGATTTTTCGATATCAACGTCTTTCATCCACAGCACTATACCCAAAGGGTTGACATATGCGGCGACTTGATGCAGCTGCTAATAAGCAGACTTTGAAGTAGTAAAAAAACACCCCCAAACGAGATCTCCAGACAGTTCCATCCTTCTCAGAACTGTCCGGCTGATAACTGATAGGCGAGCACGTTGCGCGTGTTTTTTTATAACGTCTGATGTACCTACACGCATTTTGTATATATTTCAACTGTTTTCTGTGATTAAAGAAAAACCGGACAAAACATTTTGGTTACATTATATATATATATATATATATATATATATATATATATATATATATATTATTCACCTTTCAACCACAAATTGATTGCAAAATGAACAAATAATAAGGCACTGTTAAGAAGAAAACACGTGACATGTGCTGACATAACTAGTTGCAAATTTTAAGAAATGTTAGAGAGAGAATGTACTGAACTATTTTTTCTTCCTTTTATCTCTAAGGAAATGAGCCGACACAGCCTCGCAATTGTCTCGCTCTCCATGAGCTTGACAGGAGGAAATATATATGTGCGTGATGTGTGTGTGTATGTGTGTGTACATCTTTATTTTTATCGTAAAAATGTTGATGCGTTCTAATAACTTCCAGATGTATGAATCAAAAATTACAAATACACATTTTAACATAATTTATTATTGCGGATTTAGATTTAATTATTATTGTTTGAGTAACAATTAATATTCTCTTTCGTTGCCATTAATCAAAACAGGATTTCTGTTCGAGAATTTTCTTTTTTAAAATTAAAGAAATAATAATCATACTCCTTTCTTTTCTCCTGTTTATCGAATATGCGAACTATAATGATGAAGTACATATAGTTGCAATATACAATCTAAATACTGAGAGAATTAGTATTTTAGATACACGACAATATATAGCGATAAATGACAAGGATGTATTCAAGTTATACATTGATAGGGTTATATATCCCACCAGGATTCTGTATAGGCGTCCACATATAGAGGAGATACTCTAACAATAGCAGGCCCTACATTGTCAACTACATAGAAATTTTTCTATGATGCATAATCTAAGGTTGAATGCAAATTTTCTGTGAGAAAATCACCAGGCGATAGATCTGTCAATTTTCAGTATTATTTCAATTTCCTTATCTTTGGCATAAGTTCTTTATGTAAACAATTGCTTTCCATGTACAGAGAGTACAAAAATACTTTAGCACATTGTAATAATAACATCGAATGACGTTGTTGTTTTTTATGTAATTTTAATATTTTCCTTTCGTAGACAAGGCCGATTATTCCTGTTAGTATAATCTCAATTACAGATGTATTTGTGTATTTTTGCATATCAGTATTTTTCCATGATATCTTTGTAGAAATATTCTTTAGTTAGTTTAAGTTTTTAATTAATTCTTCAGTAGCCATATGCAGTTATCACTTGTTCTTTTAGTAAGTTAGATGAAGTCAATATTCAAGCTTTGCCCGAAAATGAGCAGCAATCAAACAATCAACAAACATAGTTGCAACAAAATTTACCTTGTCATTCGAATTAGGCTTCTGCTCATTTCATGCACGCAAGTATATTGCCAAAAATAAATTTCTCACTGCCTCATTTATGTAGCATCGTTTCTTGATCAAACTCGTTGTCATTTTCAAAGAACTTTTAGAACTGGTATATTCGGCAGTTATACAAAGATATAAAGGAGCGTAAGAAAAGTTTCTTTTCACCGGATCTATTCAACTTGTACTGCAAGACTATATTAAGAATCCTAGATGTTATGCCAGTATTTCTCAGCGGATGACACAATTTGAACAACATAAAGTACGCAGCTAATACAGTGCTAATTGTTGTCGCAGAATGGAAACTACAATACCTCATAGAGAAGGTAGCTGAAGAGAGTGACAAAAAAGACCCACAAATAAACTGTAAGAAAACGCCTAGGATTATACTAAAATTAAGCAGATACAAAACTTTAACTACCTGAGAAGTATTTTAACAGAAGACGGAATGTCCGACACAGAGATTCGAAGGCGAATTGGCATGGCAAATGAAGCGTTCCAGAGGCTGAGTAAAGTATTAAGAGACAGGAAACTTTCACTTGAAACAAAGAATAGCATACTGGAATGCTATGTGATGTCAGTTCTTCAATATTGCAATAAATGCAGGAAAATATCAACAAAGATGGAGGAAAAACCTGAATCAACTGAAATTTGATTCTACAGAAGGATGCTGTGGATATCATGGACCGAGCATATGAGCAATGATGAGGTTTTGGAATGGCTGAAAACTAAAAGGTTATTAATATTAAGAATCGGCAAGAGACAACTAAAGTTCCTCTGATATGCAATAAAACATGGCTTGAAGAATATGATACTAACAGCCCAGATAGTGGAAAAGAGACAGAGGAAAGCATCGGATAACATATTTGAAGGTGGATGACAGAACGGGTGTTAACGTAACGTAACTATACAGGTGTGGTCAAGTTGATAAAAGTTGACACGGAAATAAAACTGCCCAAACACCTGTGGAATTTAGTAAGTGAACATGAAAAAAAATGGCTTGAATATAAACAAAAAAAATGCATATATTTTGGTATACGTAACAGTCTAAAATAGAAAATACAAATTTGAGATATCAAAATCAAATAGATACAAAAATTAAATATGTGAGAAATGTTTTAACAGAATACGAAATATGAGGCTCTGAAACCCAAATAAGATAGAAAAAGATTCATTTCAATGGCTAAGCATATTATTAAGGATCAGAAAAAATTTCATTAATAATAAAAAATGCGTAATGAACTGTTACCTGATATCTCTCCTCTCATATGGTAACGAATGTTAAACAATCTCATGATAGGACATATAATAAAAAATCAGTTTCGATACACACCGGACAGTTTAATATTCACTTGATGTTTATTTAGGTATTAATCAGGATCAGCGTTGCTTAACTTCGACATTCTTACGAGGAGCAGTGTTTTAACGTGCCATTTTAAGCGAAGAGATTGAAGATTCATATTGATCTACCTATGAATCTATCTATCTATTTCCTGCTTTTTCGTATGTGCTTAAGCCTAGAAAAAATATTTCAATGTTTGCACGAACGTTTGTTTTTCACTTGTAAAAAAAAATAGAAACTATTTTAAAAAATGTAAGTGCGTTATCTGTGAATATATTTATTTTTATCGATTTCACCAGTTAGAATGATTATCATCCGATCGTTATATATATATACACAACGATATTTATCCTTGCTGAGTTTTTAGCAGATTCGAATTCCTGATATGATCATCTATATTCGTAAATATGTATATAACAAATGTATGCATTAAAGTGTACTCTATAATTTCCACCGCCTAAATTTATACGCGTGCGTGGATTTTTATGTTAACATAAACGCACAAGCGAGCAAATATTATATTCCCACACAATAAACGCACGTACATATACATGTATAGATATCTGATTTAGTTATCAGTAAAAAAGATAAAAATAACTCACTCATTTTTCAACATCTAAACGTTTATTATTTTTCTAACGTTTTCAAAATTATTGCTTCCGATTGTATTCAAACAGGTGTCATATCAGCGTGCATTAAAAAGGTTTTCGTCAAAATTGCTTACTTTTATTTGTTGTTTTTAACACAAAATATAGTGCGATAAACAACACGTTCTGTTTATTATCCTAAAAAATGCATTGTATAATTGTAAATCAAACATAACTTTGATTTTTTTATGAGCTGCTAATGAATCATTATTTCAAATGTTTTTGCTGAATCTCGAAGAGGATTAATTATTTTGAACTATATCACTTGTTTTAATTGACGAGATGAATATAATAACTATTAATTCGAATACTTTAGATTAATAATTTTTATCCAATAAATGACATATAAGATTTAAACAACATACATATTTGCCAACCCTGGTTATAATATATTTACCAAACTCACCGTTGGTTTTATACGCGATTCTCAATCCAGTAAATCCACAGAGTCTTACGGTTAAGACATTAGTACTGTGCAAGATAACCACCTTTACAATTTCTATTCTGTTCATGAAATTAGATTTTTTCTTCCTGCTATATCCAATGTTGTATAAACCAGTCTTCAGGTGTGGGTTTGCAGAAGAGATGGATTCATAGAAAATTTACTAGCACTCATGTAATGAATTCGATTGGAATACGAACTCGACTCTCCAATGACTAAATCGAAGCCTCTATTCCGTAATCTACGGTGTCTCCTAGTACTTGAATATATGTTTGTAAATAAAGCTACCTAAAACATAAAGGATTTGTTTATATTAATCTAACAGATCTTATCACATTTCAAATGTTATTTTAGTGAATAATGTTATTTGAGTAGATACTCCGTCTAATTATGAATGTATTTGTTCTCTTTTACAGGTCTGACTATTAGAGATAACTTATTAAAACGAATATTTATTCAACGTTAAGTTTCGACCCAACATTTTGCCCCTAACGACGTTTCGCACTGCCCAGTTGGAAATAAACTCGAATCCTGTCGGAGAACGCACGTTTTTCATGTCGGTAGAAGAAAAATAAATATATTGTTCAATAAATAAACGTAGTGTTTAATTAAATCCAAGTTTCTACTACAAATTACGTTTAACGATTAAAGTTTAACGTTTAAATTTTAATATCGGATTAATAATTAAAACTTCATTAATTCTTAAGAAAGTTGTATATATAAAAATTAGGTATTAGATAAATTAAATTAATAGATATGAACATTTTGAGAATATTACAAAAGAAAATAATGTCTGCATACAGTTTATCTGTAGCCCAGTCGGTCTAGAGCACGTCCAGAATGCACAAATGTGAATTCTATTGAAAAGCGCCTAAATTTTGTTAAAAAGATTTCTCAAACATTCAAAGAGTTACATGGAATTAAACAAAAATACACTTTAGTAAACAAACGGTGTGTCTACTCCAGTACAAATATCTCCTAAAAAAAACAAAAAAAAGTTTTACAGTGATAACCTTAACAAAAGTGCTGTCATAATTAACATCTAAATTGATAGCATTTGCGAACTCAAAATTTATCTAATAGCACTTTAATAACAGACACAAAAAAACAACCACTTTGGAAGCTATCTTTCTTAATTACTCAGTATACAGAAGTAGAGTGCTTTAGAGAGGAACACTATCTTCTAGCACCCATGCTATGTAAAATAATGTAAATTAATGTAGCTTGAAATGCTAACATACTGAAGAAATTATTTGCAGTGAACAAAACAATAAGACATGGGAGTCTCTCTCAGACACCACGAACCCCGACCTCCGTTTCTCTCTTTTATTCAGTGGTAAGTGCTCGTTAAAATTCCTCTATTGCGGAGCGATAAAAATAGCTAAAATATACGATATGAGTCCTTACGTATATTACTTAAAAATCATTTTTTTTTCTTAGCAAAATTATGACTAATTTTACTGTTCCGTTAAAAAAGACATTCGTATGCTGGCCTGATGACAGACGTGAGATCTAACAAAGTGACACAAACATTAAGTTTTTATATAAAACATATGCGTATGTTACTAAACATCGATTTACATATAATGCTCTGTGGTTGTCTCATGGAATTACACGTAAGATTTTATATTCTATCCAGCTAGGATATGCAACCACAACAAATATTATTCGATCAAATAATCGAAAGTATATAATGATATTGTCTGACAAAGGGAATTGATGTTATCTGAGGAAACAAACGAGGTATTTGAAAAGTATGGTCCTGAAATATCCCGTTTAAAAACAGTAATAGATTAATTGATTCTCTGTAGTATTAGATTGCGTGTTTCTATGGAGCACATTTTGATTTACTCTGTTTCAACAAGAGTTATGGAAAGTAGCATAATTAATGGTTGCGCTATTCTGTCCTGAAATCTTTGAAATCCTAGAAATTATATCCCTTATAGCATCACACATAGTGAGTCAGCTTAAAAGAAATACTAAGCAGTATGAATCAAGAAAGTTCGGACCGTAGATAACGGTGCATTCTAGACGAAAGATTTGACCTCTGAAACTGTTGATATTGGACACGGCATTACCGCCCACTAAGAAGACTAGATTTACAGGAAAATTTTCCTGAAGCATCGTGTTGAGATACCGTCAGATAGAATTAATTGCATTATCAAAGAAATCAAGCTGGTTCAAAAAATATTTCTATTAAAAAACAAGAGGCTGTACGGTGGATATTTAAAATGTTATTTACCTTGATGTAAAAAACATCGATGCCGGTTCAACTTTTTATACCACGGAAATCATCGTACCTGCCCTTTTTACGTAGATAATTATATCGTGGATATTGTAACTGAAGTCCGACTAGGAATATTTATGTTTATTTTGACAGGTCAGAGATTTGTGGTGTGGCGTACATTATATTAAAATAAAGACAACATTTGTAAATTAACAACTCATGGTATTTCTATCATGGAGTTGGGTACGTTGGCAACCTTTCATTGTCTTGTATATTATCTGAACTGTTGCATACTTTTCCGATGATGTGAGTTTTTATGAAACAATCAAATATGTAAACTGCATAGCAAAAGAAAAATAGACATTGCTTTGATTAATATTTGATTGTTGCCAAAATTAAGAATGCGAGCAACCTTTCCCATGCCAGGAATATATTTGATTGTTTTGAAAGGACCGTAGCCAAGATAAGATAATATGGGATTTAAAATTGGGTAAAAATAGGTTAAAAGATGACGTAGTCGCGTATATAAGAGATATATTGGTTGTAGTCGGTCTCTCCGTGAGTATTTCAGATCGGAACCCGGATCGAAAAATACACAGGGAAAGCTGAAATCGAGCGATGCCTTTTGCTGGCCCAACTACAATCCCTACTCTACGCAATCCCTACTTTTCATAAGTGAATGTATTGTTCTTTTATCAGAGTGGAAAAGTTAAGTGATTTATAAGACAGAAATTAACAAGTTGAATTAATAATCGTCGTTTATCTAAGGCTAAACAAAATATTTGTCGTTTTTGTTGCAGTTTAATTTTCATCAACTTGTCATAGAGTATACAACATAATGGCAGTTGAATTGCGGTTCTCAAACCGGATAAATTATAGGTCATTATATCGAAATAATAATCATCTTCGACGAATTGATATACAAGTGGGCATTTACGTTGTACTACGTTGTGAATATTTTTAAGCATTCATGTATCCTCAAAAGAACGGTTTATTCAAGCAGGAAAATTCTACGCATCATAGGAAAAATGTTATAAGTGCTGTTTTGACAAGAACTGTGAAGACATCTGGTGAATAGTAAAAACTCTTATTAAAAAACTTTGAAACATGCATACCTTAGGGTGATCCGTAATTAGATCTAAGGTGTCTAGATATTTCGAGCATATAGGTCCTCTTGATCAAATAAAGCCTAAATATATTTTTTGAACCCACATCTGTCTCGATTCTCGAAATACCAATATCTGCTCGGTTTTGTATCCAAACATGAAAACTTTTTTAGGAAATGTATTAAATCCGACATCCTTCTCAAAGTATTTGTTTAAACATTTTTCAGATTTTATCATATTTTAACTCGAGTTCTTGACAATTTAGTCCGTCCGATGTAAAAAAGATACACTTGGTCTAATTAATGAAACAGTTACTCTTACCTAATGTGAGTATCCATTACACAACCCACAGACACATATATAATTTTTTTAAAATAATACTTACAAAACCACATGTATCATTAGATGATTTCTACGAAGTATGATCACTTATGGAAATATTCAGAAATTTTTCACACATTTCATATCTATCTATCTATATATATATATATATATATATATATATATATAGTATGTGTATGTCAGAATTAACATTAATAAATAGTTCAAATTTAAAATAACTCAACTTGTTTTCACATTATTTAACTATGATAAATATGATATCAAAATTTAATGTCAAGACCCCTCGACGTGGTTTAATGAATAGAGAGTCCACCTCGTTTAAAAAATTTAAAATTGAGTAGTAAGGGCGAATTCTCACTGGGTGCCCAGAGTTTCTCACTTGTGACACATCTAAGCTACACTTAGAAAACCACCATAAATCTAACGTACAAAATTTATTAAACATATTCAACATGCACTCTATCTCCATCCCTATCATTGTCAAAATTATCCTTATCGATAAGAAATATTTTGAAGATAGTAAAATTACCTCCTGCACTGTAAACTGAACGTGTTCTTTAAGCTTTGCTAGACTGTTGATCTTTTACGATAAAATGTGTCCTAATGAAACTGCAAGAGAAGAAATACAGGGAAGACAACAAAACCGCTTTTTGTGTATAAATGTTTAATAGGTCTTTGAAAGTGAATGAAAATAAAATAAACAAAATTAGAAATCTATACACTTCTTACTCATATAAAACAAGATCTACGGAAATAAATGGGATTCATTTTTAATTTTCCGATTTCACTAAAATAAATAATAACGAGTTACACAGTATATTAATTTTCCCGTATTGATTTCTCTTTATTTTCTACTTTTATATTTGAGTTTAGATATTTAGAGCTTTTTTTTTTATTTTAATTATTTTTACATCGGTATATATAACCTCTCATTTTTTGGTCAATGGACAATATATTGATGCATTTCCCCGGTCTCTTTCAAATTTGTACTGGGATTGTTTTTGTAAATATTAAGTGAACACAACATTTAATTCTACAACTATGACACTGCTGATTTTCTCGTTTGAGATTATTCACATGTAATATATTGCCGAATTTAGAAATATATTTTCAGCTAAAATGTATTTTACTTATAATAAGAAGATTATTTTTCATACTTCAGTCTCAATTTATTATTTTGCTGCTTTAACTAAGCGGTGGCCAAATTATATTTGTAGTATCCTTTGCACTATTTAATAGTAAGTATCTGAGAGAAATCGTATCAATCCATTACGTCACACATGACAAGGAGATCTACGTCACATTTATTACTACACGCCGAGATAAACACCACTATTGCTACACAGAAATATATACGAGACTCGACACTGGGTTCGCCGTAGCCTTCTTTTGTTCTTAGGATGATCTAGAGCACGAAGTGTTGATTATAACTTTAGCTGCATTGGCGAGAATAAGAAAATATTAAGGACTCAAGTATGGAATGAGGAGTTATTCATATAACAGAGTTGTTTCTGGCTATTGTGGGATATGATATTTTAATGAGAATTTCTAAAATGTTTGCCGAAAGGATTTGAAACAAATGATTTTCAAAGAAATTTAAAATTTAAATTTAGAATGGACATTTGACCAAAGTAAAAATTGGTTATTGTCTTAAAGAACCAAGTTTGTGGAAACAAGAGATTGGCCAGATGAACCGTTGATACAATACTTCCATTTGCATTAGGAGCGAGCTAGGTAATGCGAGTTTGAAATTAGTGACGCAAGAAATATCGGTGAAAGACAAATTGATTCTTTTACGGTCGATTAAAAGTTTACAAACCCACAGACAGGAGCAACAAATGTTTAACGCATCAAAAGCAGCCGAATGTATATGGAAACAAGTGTTGAATTTTTGAAACAGTTCATCAGAGAATTCAATCATCCGAAAGCTAAGCTCGAAACGTACAGGGTGAATACGACCAATTTCATAATGAAAGAAAAATATTCTCGAATAATGCATGAAAATAATAAATACAAATGTCAAGCGCTAGGAAAACTATGTTGTAATTGCGGAAGAAAAAATTATTTTCATAGTGAATATAGGTAGTAGAAGCAAGTAGAGAAAATGCAAACAGTGAAAATGTCTTACACATCCGTCTCTGAATAAGAAACCGGAATATTTACAGATATTGCGCAAACAGGGTCGAGAGAATCCAAGATTAAATGGCCGTGTATTTAATCGGAAGGTGGATAATGGTAGCGAAATAATATTAAAATAATGTTTTGGATTATGTTGAACAAACCAAAATAAAAAACAAATATCTGAAATGAAAGGAGTTTGAAGAATCAACCTGAAAGTCATCAACTTTAACAAGGCATTCTATAGAAAAGAATCCAAGTATATTTCAAGATACATTTAAGTAATTAAGCTGTTTGAATAATTGTAGCACTAAAACATCATGAGAAGAAAACCGATAATAAAAGTGTACGATCCTAAAAAAAGAAATAACTGTAACCACTAATGTAAGTGACAAAGCTATCGCTGCCATTTTATCGCAAGAGGAACAGAATTATGTATTTGTCAGGTAGGCAAAAGTCGGTAAAGATTAACTAATCAAATATTGAGAAATATGTATTAGCGATTGTATGGTGCATGCTAAAGGCGCAGAATTTTCTGTTAGGTAAAAAAATAGAAGCCGTTGGAATTTATCTTCATCCCGACGAAATAATTGCTAAATATTACGAGTTCAGGGATACTGCGTTTGGCCATAAAAATCACGGCGATTGATTTCGGGTAAATATGTCAAAGGAAACACCATTCATCATGTGGACGCCTTGTCAATGTTACAGTTTGTGAAGGAAACATAATAGGAGCATGAAACTGGTGAGGGTAGAATTATACACTGGATGGAAAAAGACGTGGTTCCTAAACAATAGTCATAAAATGAATCCGAGATGCATTAAGCAGAGTAATGGGAAGTATGAGAAGTATCAGATACAGTAATGTAGTCAATGGTATAGCAACAATTCAAGAAAGCAAAACAGAAGTTGACCATAGTGAACAGAATAATATTTAATAGAAAATTAATAGTAGTTTTATGGATGTTGAGAAAAGACAAATTAAGAAAATTGCATGACGATGTGCATTATGGAATAAAAACAAAAAAGAGGAGATTAAAACTGCAAGCCTGTTGGTCGGAGTATTTGAAGAATTTTCAGGAATATTGTAGCAGCTGTTAATTATATAAAATTAAAACTTCTGTCAAGTCTCGCAGATTTGCCCTCTCGGCAACTCCGACCACGCAGTAGTCTCTCTCAGTATTTCTTTCCACTCTCACTCCCCTCAGGAGCCCCCTACCTATAGGAGCTCCTACCTATGCCAAAAAGCTGACTGGGATGCCTTTCGCGATTTCCTCTGCAACGTCCCTTGGGGAAAAGTATTCGATCTATCAGCTGATGACTGTGCCTCTGAGGTTTCGTCATGGGTGAAAGCTGGCAATGATGCCTTCATACCGACTAGGAAGTATTGCCTAAAACCTCATTCACCTCCGGGGTTCTCTCCTGCCTGCTCAGCCGCCATTGCCCACAGGAACTATTACTTCTGTCTCTTCCGGAGGCAGTCATCTAATCACAATAGGCGCCTGTACACGTCTGCTCGCAATGAGTGAAAGAGAACCCTAAATGAGGCCAAACGGTTGTTTGCTGAGAGAATGCGACAGCGCTCAGCTGACCGCAACTTAGGCTCCAAGGACTACTAGCGGATTTGCAAACGAGTGCTGAACAATAGCAAATCCTCAATACCTCCTTTAATCCATGAATTTGAGGTCCTCACGTCATCTGCGGACACAGCTGAGTGCTTTGCCCGCAGATTCTCATCCAACTCCACATTTGACTCATCTGGAGTACACCCACCCGACTTCCCTATTAGAACTGAGGCCAAACTGCACGACGTATATATTACTCTGACATAAGTATCCCGAGTAATCTCAAAACTCGACCCCCATAAGGCGAATGGAGACCATGGAATCCCTTTGATAGCCTTTAAGAGGTGTGCTCCTGAACTTTCCCCTGTCCTCTCTAAAGTGCTTAACTACTGCCTTTCTGCTTCCTGTTATCCTGCATGCTGGAAGTTCTCCTCAGTCGTTCCTGTATTTAAGAATTGTGGTGAACCCCCGGACCCATTCAACTATCGTCCTATCAGTCTTCTACCGATATTCGGGAAAGTATTCGAGGCCATAATCGATGCTGAAATAGTCCAACATCTTACTGCCCACAAACTCTTCTCTGACAGGCAATATGGCTTCCGCTTTGCCAGGTACACGGGCGACTTGCTAAGAACCGTAACGGAGTATATGCTCCAGGCCATTGACGAGGCTCGCGCGGTTTCTCTGGACATCTCCAAGGCTTTTCACAGAGTTTGGCACTCTGGCCTCCTATGCATGCTACGGAGTTACGGTATTATCGGTCGCCTGCTTGATCTAATCCAATCCTTTTTAAATAACCACAAAATGAAGGTCGTTTTGAATGGGCATGCCTCTTCATCCTACAGCACGAATGCTGGTGTCCCCAGGGCTCTATCCTGGGCCCGACACTCTTCTTTATTTTCATCAACGACCTCCCAGATGAAATCAGTTCCCAAGTAGGCATCTACGCAGACGACACCACAATATACTCCCGCACCAGTAAGAAACCTGTCGTGACGGACAGACATAATCTCGCTGCTGATATTGAACGGGTTCTACACTCTGTTGTGAATTAGGGCAAGAGGTGGCTTGTCAACTTCAATGCGTGAAAGATCAAGCTGTTGTCTGTCAACCATCACAGACAACCTCTCCTCGGCCTTACCCTCTCCTCAGATCTCAAATGGAACCACTGTATTGATTCCATAGCTATATCTACTGCTAAGAAGTTTAGTTCAATATGCCGACCCAGGATATTTTTTCCGCCTGAAACCATCCTGCATATATACAAGTCAACCATCCGTCCGTGCATAGAGTACTGTTGCCATTTATGGTCAGGCGCCCCTGCCGTTCTCCACAGTATTATCGACAGTCTGTAATGTGATAGGTACTGATCTGGCGGTTAGACTCCAGCCACTTCCCCACCGTCGAAATGTGGCCTCCCTCTGTCTGTCCTATAAATACTTTCATGGCTCCTGCTCGGACGAACTTAAGTCACTGGTGCCTCCTCAACAGGTGTTTACTCGTGCAAACAGACTGGCAACTGGGTCCCACACATTCACAGTCAGGTTAGCCAAATGCAGACGACAATTCTACTCCTGCAGCTTCTTCTCTCACTTCCCGCCTATGGAACTCGCTCCCATATTCTTGCTTTCCTGACGGCTACAACATGCAGCAATTTATATGCAATGTCAATACTCATCTATTAACCACTGGACTCTAGCTCTCTCCCCACTCCCGTATATCCTTTTCTTTCTCTCCACCTATATATTTGCCATCGCACCTGCATTCTCAGCTTTCTATTGCTCCTTTCTAACTAGTTTGTACTCCTCACTCTTTTCTAATTAATCTTTTAACAGTTATATAGACCCCAGCTCATCAGTGGCATTTCTGCCTTGCTCGGGGTGAACTGATTAAAAAAAGAAACTAATTCGTGGGTATCAAGGATATGGGGTCATTTTAATAATAGTAGACGAGTAATCAGCCTGGCCCAAAGTGATCATTGTAAAGGATAGAAAAGCGGCCATTTCAAACAGGTTTAAATAAACGTGTTTTCAAGATAGTTACAAAAAATGCACCTGTGTTTTAAGGAAGATTAAGGTTTGAGTTTCTGGTTCCGAAAGATTTTATGCGTCCTATAAAAAACAACACCATACCATCCACAATCTAACGGACAGTGGAAAAAATGGTGCAAATGTCAAATGATATCTTGCACTGGGCGATTCAGAGAGACGTTGAGCTAAAATTGTATTTTCATGTCCAGGATAAAAATGTCAGCGCCCAACTATTTAATTGATGACAGCTGTCAAAGAGAATCAGTATATAAGGTTGAATTTAGCAGTTGCAAACAGCAGCCCAGTTGTAGATTCATGCGTGTGGCTATCGTAAGCTAAACCCCGTCTCTACACCAGACAACACACTAGGAATAATAATAATAATAATAATAATAATAATAATAATAATAATAATAATAATAATAATAATAATAATTTTGCTGGAATCACAGAAGAAGATGTCATATATGCACTGATAAAAGCACACAATTAGAAATTTTCAGGGATAGATACAATTCCTAAGTTTTGGATATAATATTTAAATACAGCACATGAAAAACTAGCCAAAGAACTTCAAGTAATTGTTAACGATCCCAGAAAAATTCCTGCATGGATGACTAAATGAATTACATTTCGTCTACCCAAATATAGTGACACAAACAACCCGAGAAACTACAGACCAATTACATGCCTTCCGACAACATACAAACTACTAACATCTGTTTTAAGAAAACGGACATATTTATTCTTAGAAAGAAATCACATGTCACCGCTTGAACAAAAAGGGTGCCAACGTGACTGTCACAAATGTAAACATCAATTGCTTATGAACAGAATGATCCTGGAAAACTGCTACAATACAAGGAAATACTTAGTACTGCCTGGATAGGCATTAGATAGTGTGTCACATTCCTGGATTTTAAAGACTTTACATATATACAAGATATCAAACGTCATCATCAATTTCATCAAACAATGCATATCGATATGAAAAACAACACTTTACCTCAGTCAGATAAATGGAATCTAAAAATCTGGTGAAATAAATATCGGAAGTGGTATATTTCAAGGTAATTCTTTAACTCCCTTACTATTCTTCATATCATTAATAGCACTGACCAGTCAACTTAACAAGAGGGAATTTGGTTATGAAATAGCCCAAAAGAAAATAAGCCATCCATTTTACATGGATGACATAAAGTTGTATGGTAACAATGATAACGAGCTTGAAGGTATTCTGCAAAATGTAAAATGATTCAGGGAATACATTGGAATGAAATTCAATTTGAATAAATGTGCTAAAGTTACAGTTTTACGTGGATCACTACAACAAACATCCTCAATTAGCTTAGAGCTTGCTGTTACAACAAAGAATTAAAGCCAGAAGAAACTTATAAATACCTAGGTGTAAATGAGAGTGAAAAAAATCACCATAAAAAATGAAAGAAATAGAGCGTAAAGAGTACTATAGAAGGCTACGAATGATATTAAAAACTGAATTGATTTCTCAGAACAGAATTATGCAATCGCATTTGTCTAATATAGATTCAACATCTTAAACTGGACTCTAAACGACATCAAGTGAATTGGTTTTAAAACAAGGTTGTTTCTTTCTAAGCATAAGATGCATCATCCAAAGGCTGACGTAGAGGAGGTGGAAGAGGATTTATTCAGCTAGAATTGTCATACAAGAAAAAGACTATTGGCTTATTCACATCTATAGAAACAACAAAGGATTGGATGATACAATTAGTCAAGTAACATGAAGACAGAAACAAAATAATATTCAATAATATAAGAAGGCAGTAAATACAACCATAATTTCCATTTGGTAGATTCTATAGAAAAGCGAAACAGAAACCAAGAACCAACTATTGCGGCAAAAAATATGAAAACGAAATCCAAAGATAAAGCTCTTGAACAGATGAAACAACGTTGGCAAGACAAACCTCTGCATGGCCAATATCCAGAACGTGCCAACAAATCTAATGGTGATAAGTTTAATACTCTTCGATGGTTACGTGCATCTGGATTAAACTCTGAAACTGCAGGCTTTATTCTTGCAGCGCAAGACCAAAATATTTTCACTAGAAACTTTCAGGCAAATATTATACATAATAATGTGAACCGAAAATGTAGGTTCTGTGATAAAAACCAAGAAACAATAGACCATCTAATCTCAGGTTGTTGTGTATTTGCCCCAAATGGATATAAATATCGTCACGATAGAGTATGGCAATAGTTACATTTGACAAAGTTCAAACACTATAGAAAATCTGTAAACAAACACTGGTGTGAACATCACCCAGCACCAGTTACAGAAATAGATGATGCTACCATTCTCTGGGATTACACCATCTACGCAGACATAAAAATTGAAGCAAATAAGCCGGACATTATTGTTAAAAAACAGACAGAAAAAAACGTCTCTATTAATTGATGTGGCTTGTTCAACGTATTGTAACATAGCAACCAAGGAATTCGAAAAACTATCAAAATATAAAGATTTGGAAATTGAAACAGAAAATAATGTGGAAATTGAAAACAAGTATTGTAACAGTAATAGTAGGTGCACTTGGAATAATAACAAATGTAACAAAACAACACTTTGAAAGAATCTCTGGAAACCACAGCTTAAGAGATATACAAAAACTTGTCTTATTAAGTACAGCCCACACACTAAGAAAAACTTTGTCTATGTAACGCTATGGATGATAGGGGAGATAGAAAAACATGAAATGGGTCATAACAACACGCCATAACCTGCCTTAAATCTTTCAGCAGACTTGGTTGATAGTGAGACCATAGCAGAAATCGAAATATAATTTAAAATGACATAATAATAATAATAGTAATAATAATAATAATAATAATAATAATAAGAAGAAGAAGAAGAAGAAGAAGAAGAAAGCATCATCCAAAGGGTGATGCAGACCGTCTATACATGCACGAATAGAAGGTGAAAGAGGTCTTATTCGCTTAGAATTGGCATACAAAACAAACATTATTGGCTAACTAACATACATAGAAACAACAATAGACTGGATGATGCAATTAGTCGAATAACATGGAAAAAGAAAGGAAAAATATTCAATAATGAAAGGAGGCAATAAATGCAGATAAGATTTATATTTAGAAGATTCTGCAGAAAAGCAAACAGAAGCCAAGAATTAAATATTGAGGCAAAAAATATGAAAAAGAAAACCACGGATAAAACACTTGATTAGATAAAACAACGTTGGCAAGGCCAACCGCTGCATGGCAAATATCCAGAACGTGCTAATAAATCCGATGTTGTTAAAGTTATTACTCATCGATGGTTATATGCATCATGATTTAAGTCTGAGACTGCATGCTTTATTCTTGCAGCGCAAACCAAAACCTTTTCACTTGGAATCTCAAGCAAATACTATATATATTAATGTAGATCCAAAATAGAGGTTCTCTGATAAATACCAAAAAACAATAGACAATCTAATCTCAGGATGTTCTCTGCTCGCCCCAAATGAAAATAAAATAAAGTTGGGCAATATTTACATTGGTCAATGTGCATAAACTATGGAAAATATGTAAACAATCACTGGTATGAACATCACCCAGCACAGGCTAGAGTAATAGTAGGTGCACTTGGAATGATAAGAAATGCAACAAAGCAAACCGATGAAAGAATCCCTTGAAACCCAAGCTTAAGAGATATACAAAAAATGTCTTGTTAAGCGCAGCCCTTAAACTAAGTAGAACATTCTCTATGTAAAGCTAGATATGTCAGGGAAGATAGAAACAACATGAAATGGAGCCATAGCTACATAACACCATCTGCCTTAGGTCTTCCTGCAGACTTGGTAAGTCGTGCGACCATAGTGAAAATCGAAATATGACAAAAATGACATAATGATAATAATAACAATTCTAATAATAATGTGGTTATAAAATAGCCCAAAAGAAAATAAGCCATCTAATTTACATAGATGAACTAAAGTTGTATGCCAAGAATGATAATGTGCTGGAAGGTCTTCTGCAGACCGTAAAATGATTAAGTAAAAATATTGGAATGAAATTAATTTAAACAAATGTGCTAAAGCTACAGTTTACGAGGATCGCTGCAACAAACATCCTCAATTACCTCAGACCCTGCTGTAAAAATAAAAGGTTTAGAGCCAGAGAAGCTTATAAATACCTAGATATAAATGTGAGTGAACAAATTCACCATAAAAATTGAAAGAAATAGTGCGTAAAGATTATTATAGTAGGCTACGTCTGATATTACAATCTGAATTAAATACTTATAACAGAATTATGGCCACTAAAGGTCTTGCCATTCCAATGGTAATATATAGTTTAAACATCTGGACCTGAACTCTAAAGATATCAAACGAATGGATTCTAAAACAAGAAATCTTCTTTCTAAGCAAATGATGCATCATCCAAATGCTAATATAAACCGTCTATACATATTCCGTAAATGAGGTGGAAAAGGTCTTATTCAGCTAGAATTGTCATACAAGACAACAAGTATTGGCTTACTAACATACAGAGAAAAACAAATAACTGGATGATACAATTAGTTAAAAAGCATGAAGACAGAAAGAAAAAAATATTCAATAAAGAAAGAGGGCAGTAAATACAAACAAGATTTTAATTTAGTAGATACTATAAAAAAGGAACCCAGAAGCCAAGAACCAATTATTTAGGCAAAAATATGAAAAATCAAGCTCTTGAACAGATAAAACAAGGCTGGCAAGACAAACCTTTGCATAGCCAATATCCAGAATGTTGAAAGAATCTCTGGAAAGTACATCCCAATCACTAAGGAAAACTTTGTTCATGTAACGCTAGGGATGTTAGGGGAGATAGAAAACACATGAAATGGAGCCATAACAGCACACCACTATCTGCCTTAGGTCTTCCTGCAGACTTGGTAGGTATTTCGGCTAAAGCAGAAATCGAAATATAATGAAAACTGACAACATCATAATAATAATATTGTATATTTTGAATATTCATGTCGGGGTTTTTAATCCGGAATTCCGTGAAAATTTTCAATTTTAAAATCAGTCTCTTCTTCTTGGAACAGATATAAAACACAAACTCTCAGAAGAATAGTTTTCTCTATTAATGAGATTATTGAACCATTCCTATAAAAATGCTCCTCCGCTATCGGTCTATGCCACTTGTTTAAAAGAAATTGGGAACGCAGAGCAAAGCTCCGACTAGATTAGCAACTAGGTCCCACCCTCTTACAGTTAAACAAATAAGATGTAACCGTAAATTCTACTCCAACAGCTTCTTTTCTCGCGCTTCCCGCCTGTGGAACTCCCTTCCACAAGTCTGCTTTCCCGACAGTTACAATCTCCAGGTGTTTAAATGTAGGGTCAATAGACACCTCCTATCACACTAAGTCCCAACTTTTCTCACAAAACTCTCATCTACCCAACCCTCATTCTCGGTATCCTCACCCGCCTATCACCCACCCTCTGTTATTTCCTATATTTAACCAGCCTTTCTCCACTCTACGTAGCCCCCTGCACAGTAGTGGCAGTGACATGCCTTGCTCGGGGTGAAACGCTTATAAAAAAAAAAAAACATGGAAGAAAGTGTGGTATGAGGACAACAAAGTCGCGAGTCCGGAAGAGGCCAATTTCTTGTGACAGAAAAGAACAACAGATTCATAATTGAAAAGAAATGGCAATATAGTCTTGCGCATGCTGACCAGTTTAGAAAGAGGAATATATTTGAGGATATGAAGACGAAAGATCAAAAACGTAACAATGAAAAGAAGATGAAATAATGAAGTAGATCAGAGAATTGAAGTACGGGTACAGGGAGAAGTTGCTGTAGTGAGATTGAGTAGGATATGGAATTAATGAAAGTATAAAAAAGACATGAGTATTAGTAAAAGGATAAAGAAAGACCGATGTCGCCGTTGAAGTTACGGCAAGATGAACGAAGACAAGGACATTATATATATTTTTAATCATTTCACCCCAAGCAAGGCATTCCACTGCCACTATTGCGCATGGGGCTACATAGGGGAAGGTAAAGAGAAGGAGTGGTTAGATATAGGAAATATCAAAAGGAAAGTGATACATGGGTAAGGATACAGAGGATGGGGTTAGGCTAGGTGAGAAGAGTGTTTGAACGAATGGGAGCGAGTTTGTTTGTTAGTAGGTGTCTATTGACCTTACATTTAAACTTCTGGAGACTGTAGCCGTCGAGGAAGCAGTCGTTGGAAGGGAATTCCACAGTCGGGAAATGCGAGGAAAGAAACTGTTAGAGTAGAATTTGCGTTCGCATTTTATCGGTTTCACTGTAGAAGGGTGGGATCTAGTTGCTAATCTAGTACCTCGTGCAAATGCGTATCTAGGGGGCACCAGTGATCTAAGTTCATCTGAGCAGAAGCCATGAAAGTATTTATAGAAGAGACACAGGGAAGTCACATCGCGCCTGTGGGTAGAGAGAGACTGCAGGCGTTCTGCCAAATCGGTATCTATCACATTACAGACCCTCCTGTGTACCTTATCGAGAAGCCTGAAGAGAATAGCAGGAGCACCCGACCAGATATGGCAGCAGTATTCAATGCACGGGCGGATGGTAGATTTATATATGTGCAGGATAGATTTAGACGGCAAAACTTCCGGGCTTTACACAGAGAACCGACTTTCATAGCAGCGAATTTAGTAATGGATTCGGTATAGTCATTCCATTTGAGGTCCGCTGAAAGTGTGAGACCAAGAAGGCGTAGTGTTTTACTCTCTGGGAGGCAAGCCTGGTCCATGCTAGTGGGAGGTAGGTGAGAGTGTCGATGATGAATAATTGTGAGTAGCTTCGTTTTAGAAGCATTGAAATTTATAACCATTTCTTACCCCAGTCCACTATGGATTGGAGGTTTTTTTCAATCTCGCCTGCGAGGTTAGCTTTGATGCCTACACCAGATTTCTGGTCGAGGCGAGAGTAAACTGTGGTGTCATCGGCGTACAAACCTACTTGGGATCTTATGGAATCAGGGAGATCATTAATGTATATCAGGAAGAGTGTAGGACCTAAGATGCAGGCTTGGGGGACACCTGCGTTTGTATAGTAGTTCTGGGAGGCATGTCCGTTTAATACCACCTTCATTGTGCGGTTAGAGAGGAATGTCTGAATTAGTTCAAACAAATATCCAGTCATACCATAGCTCCGCAGTTTGCATAGAAGGCCAGCATGCCAAACGCTGCCGAACGCCTTAGATATATCCAATGCAACATTTCGAGCTTCGCCATTCCTGTCGAGTGCCTGGTATATGTACTCGGTGATGGTCGTTAGCATATCAGTAGTAGAACTGGTGAAGCGGAAACCATATTGCTGAACCACCTCGGCGTTGATAATGGATTCGAACACTTTGCCAAAGATCGGAAGAAGGCTGATAGGGCGGTAATTTGCAAGGTCCGAGGGTTCTCCAGTGTTTTTAAATATAGGAACTACAGAGGAAGATTTCCAACAGGCAGGAAAGCAGGAAGCAGATAGGCAGAGGTTGTAAAGCTTAGAAGGGACAGAGGAGAGTTCAGCGGCACCTTTCTTTAAGACTATGGTTGGGATTCCGTCCCTACCGCTCGCTTTGTGAGGGTCACGTTTTAAGATTATCTTAGAGACAACCGAGGGTGTAATGTGGATATCATTCAGTTGTGCCTCGGTTCTAGGTGAGAAGTCGGGTGTAAAAACTCCAGATGAGTCCAGACTCGAATTGTTCGAGAATCTGCGGACAAAGCATTCATTCAGCCTTATCCGCTGGGGAGGTGAGGACCTCAAATTTGTTGATTAGTGGGGGTATTGTGGACTTGTTCTTGTTAAGTACTTTTTTACAGAGTCGCCAGTAGACTTTGGCGCCGAATATAGAGCATGCTATGCGTTGCTTCATTCTGGCAGCAAACAACATCTTAGCTTCGTTAAGTAACTTTTTAAAATTATTACGAGCTGAAGTGAAAAAGGCGCCTTTTTGGTTCGACGCGTAGCTACGATAGAGTCGGAAGAAATGATTCCGTTGGGCAATGGCAGCCGAGCAAGCGGGTGAGAACCATGGAGACGAATGACATTTCACCTGGAATTTCCTAGAAGGGATGAAGGCATCGATGCCAGCCTTAACCCATGAGGAGACCTCGGATGCACATTCTTTGATGGGAAGACTAAAAACGTTGTTCCAAGGGATGCCACCGAGGAATTCTCGGAACGAATCCCAGTCTGCTCTTTGATAGCAGTAGGATAATCTACTTGTCTGGGTTTCATGGGTCGGGCGGGAGTGGAATGAAATGTTGACGGACACTTCAATGTGGTCAGAGTTTCCGAGTGGGCAGTGTTGTCTGGTAGTGCAAGAGTCTGGGATGGAAGTGAAGCAGAGGTCTAGAAGTGAGTCCCTTCCGTTAGGGTTGTCGGAGAAACGCGTGGGGAAGTCCACCACTTGCGTAAGTGATTGGGTGATTGAAAACTTCATGGTGTGGACACCAGCAGCGTCGGTGACAGCGTTCTCCAACCACTTGGTGTGGTGGGCGTTAAAGTCGCCAAACACGAATACATGAGCAAAGGAATGGGAAGAAATGGCTTTGTCGATATTGTCAGCGATGCTGTCAAGTAACGAACAGTCAGGGGAGGAAGGAGAGCGGTAGAGAAAGAAGAGATAGCTAATCGAGCTGAGAAGTGAGAGGCGGAAGCACATGAAAGAATGATCTGAGGATTCAAAAAATGACACCCTAGCTAGGGGAAGGTGTTCGCTGACATAGACACCAAGCCCAAGAATATGAACATTGGAATCTTTCCTGAAGAGGGGAAGGTAGCCAGAAACGTAAAACTCAGAAGAGAGGATAGAAGGGTTAAGGTTAGTTTCACATAGGGCGATAAACAAATATAATTAGAAGGATTACAATAAAAAAAAGTGTGTACGACTGCTCCAGTTCAGGGAGGTTTTAGTATCTGAAGCAAATTTCCTCAGCATTATTTGAAGAGTAATTAGTTTACGGGACTTGCAGCAATTTTGGATGTCATGTACTTTGATATTTTCGTGTATTTATGTCACTTGTTTATTTTTTCTGCGAACTTTGTGTAAATATTGTGCGTCTTTTATTTCTACTGCTAATTGTAATATTTCGTTCGACCAGTTTTTGTTTTTTTGTTCTTAGACCTTTTGTTTGGTGGTACCGACCACTATAGCTGAGTCTTTTCAGCCAAACAGTACACTGAGCGTGCCTCAATCGAAATCAGTGTGGTCAAACTCAATAGAGAAAAAGATCCCCCATACTACAATCAAATCCGGCTGGAATATGAAAAAAATTATTAACGAATACGAACTGGTATCAATTCCAGGAGCTCTGAATGTTATATCAGCAAGAATTATTTCGTTGCTGATATCGGACGCGAAACCGTTTAAGCTGATCGTTGTCAGTAGAAAAAATATTGGGAATGCAATAAAAATCCTAAAAAGATGTGCCTAAGATTCTATCAAAGCGGTCGAGAGCGTTGATGGATATATTGACAAAAGAAGTGGAGGCGAAATAATTAGCAAGCGCTACAATACAAACCTCAGACTGCAGAATACATGGGCAACCGGCGTACTATAAATATCGTATACAGTGTGACTTGGGAGATTACATGCAATCATCTGGGCAGATCCTTCACATAATTTGGATCTGTTGAGGAAGTAACTAGTGTAATCAGCATGTCGGGGGTAACCAATGAAGATATCTGCTTTCATGTCGCATTAGACAGAAGCAAATTCACTCGTATTCCCGATATACAAATGTGCCGTGGTCGAATGATTTTTAAGGTCGGCGAAGGCAGATGACAACATTGCTGGTCATGCTGTGTAGAGGGTACTTGTCTAAAATATTGCCCTAGAAGAAATCCGGTGTCAGCGACAGTGACAGCAGAAAAACAGATGGAAACAATGTCCTCCATACAAGCAGAACCAGCCAGCAAGACACTAGAGACAATTCAGTCGCCCAACCAAAGCCAATGGACTGAAGTGTTGGGAAAAGCAGGAATTCACTCACACATAGTCTTCAACAGGATGCCTCTCAAAAAAGGAATTTATACAAAAGAAAATTATCCTGTTAAAAAGCAAGAGAAGGAACTACAGAAGGAGAAGCAGCGGGAACCGTTTGTGTCTAATCCAACAGAACACGCTATGTAATGTGAGAAAATGCCCCCACCTCATTCCTCATCATTGAAAAGGAAGAGAGAAGAAAAGGAAGAACTTAAAAATATAAAAAATATGATTTGCAAAAACAATAAAACGAACCGAGTGGAAAAGAACCTGGCTTACTTCAGGAATCTTTCTACCCCTGGTTGCCCTGTAAAACAGAATACAGAAAAGGTACGAAATATTTCTTCTTCTCCTGCAAGAATACCGACTCCCTCCTTCAAACCAATTCTCAGCCCTGCTGAAGAAAAGGAAAAAGAAACAGAAGAAAGGACAATTAAAAAAAACATGTAAACTAGATAGAAAGGTCCTTGAGAGGAAACTTTCCTCCCAGAGGTAGGCCTTCAGGAGGCTTCTTTGTAAAATGTCTTCTACTGATGAAAAAAAATACAGATGACACGCAAAACGTTCTTAACGCCGATGGGGTGATCATACTAATGAGCAATACTGGAGAATAGCTGAGAGTCTGGTATCTCCTGCTGTGGGACAAAAAAAGCATTTCCTGTTTTAAGAATCGCACAGATACAATGTCCAGAAATAAAACAAAATCGCACAGCTATGTGCATGGAGAGTCCCAGTTATTCTCCATCCATCTTTGTATAGGGTACTTAAGTTAATATATCACACGAACGTCGGTGGCATTGTCACAAATGGACGAATTACGGCTGTGACACATAGCGTTAACCTTGAACAATCCTTCGGGGTCATGACTCCTGCAGATTTCCGTCCAGTATGTTTCTAAGGGGTTAAAATTAGAAAATGTTTATCAAGCTAGCCGGCATAAATAAGAAGAGCTTGCGGGATCGGAGTAAGGCGGCCCGCCTGCTATCCTTGTGACACACTATGTCTGAGACGTTGATTATCGCGTGCTGTCTAGTGATTTTGTTGTCCATACAGCATACGGGGACCAGCAGAACAGAGGTTTTTTCTTGTCGGTTAAACGTACCCTGGGTGCGAGAGTAAAACTTGTCCATATCGGTGCGGGTGTGCCGGTTTAACATGGCCGATGTTACAATGAATATTAGCAAGTTTTTGATTGTTTCCGTTTATGCGCCCAACGACAAGGACCGTGTCTCCTTTTACTTTCATTTCTGGCCGTTCCTAGTAGATTCTTCGGGCTAAGTCTTGGGAGATTAGAATATCATCTTGGACCCTAAGCTTGATAATTGGTGTGGAGCTAGAAGGAGGGCGAGCAATCATAGCCTGCTTGATCTAATCGACGTTTGGTCTCGTCGATAGATACCGGGTCGATCACCCTGAGGGAAAGATGTGGAATTGGGCAAACGGTTGGCTGTCTAACAAGGTAGCTAGTTACCTGTGTAGAATCTTAGTGAGAAGGGTCGATCTTGTTTTGCATTATTGTCTTACGTTCCACTGGTTAAGCTATTCAGACCACAAATTCGTTTCTGCCTGAATGGCGTTGAATCAGTGGCCTTAACTGGCTGGACGTTGAAATTTCCAACCTATCTTTTCTAGATAAGCAGGAAGTCTAAGCTAATTAAACTAGTGTTCGGGAATTAGTGTGGGAAGCTATTGGCAATAGGTTGTGAGAGGGGGTTAATGATATCATTAGGTTTTTCACCGCTGACTATAGCTCTAGACTCACCCGAGATGATGCTAACAAAATAAAGACATTTAAAGATCGTTTTTGACGGGCGGTAGCTAGGATGGATGCCGGAGAAATAGGTTTAGATAGGAATGCCTTGGAACGATTAGTTAGCAAGCGGTACCGGGGTCAGATATTTAGGCCTAGGTTAACTAAGCTGTCTAACAAAGCTGTGAGTATGGCCACCGAATTACTCAATGAAAATTCCGTGGAGATGTTGATCGATATATTAGAGAGGTCAAGACACCGATGAACGTGCTCTGAAGTCGACAGGAAAACTTTGCAAGCATTGCGTCGGCATTTCCAGGGCCGTTTTACCAAGGAACCTGGTCTCTGTGAAAAAGAGTTTCGCAGCTATTTGGCTGACTTTCATCATTTTTCTCGGACAGAAGTAGCTACCTAGGTATGTGAGATCACAGAAGACGAAGTTTTTTTGGCACTGAAGAGAATCAGCAGTGGCAAGTTTCCAGGACCTGATGGGCTACACTATGAATTGTACTTGAGTCTGTCGCACATCTTTTACTGATTTTGACGGTAGCATTAAACAACTGATTCCGGTAGGTGTCTTTTCCCAATCGGATTTCCAGGCGTGTCATCACGCTATTAAAAAAGGTTAAGAGTGTTGGGAATAACTTAGCTGATTACAGGCCCATAACTCTGCTAAACACACAGCTGGGAAGAAGCTGAGGTAACGTTTGCAGTCAGTTGCTAAGATTATGTTGTGAGCTGAACTGACTAGATCTGTGAAGAGCCGAATACTTCAAAACAAACTCTATGATATACAAGAGTGTGTAAAAGACGAGGAGCAAGCTGCACTGTTGACTTTAGAGCAGTCGTAGGAATTTGATACTTTCGACCATTGTTAATTTTCGGGACACTGCATTTAAAACTTATATCAGCAAGTAGATCAGTTTTCTGTATGACCCCTTCCCCCATAAAAGCGTCTAACGATATTGTATCCATTTTTGTTTCTTACCCGGATGAATTTGAGACAGAAGGCGCTTCAGCTGCACAAACAGAAGACAGGGCGAAAATTAATTGTGACAATTTTTTTCGGCTAGAGATTAGGTGCCTGGGAGGACGTTGCACTCCCTGGGCATTCAAGCGGACTAATAGAATCATCCACCTTCTTGGAGTGTGTTTTTTGCCGGATCTTCACCTGTAGAGACCGTAAAAAGGTGATCGATCATTCGCTGTCGAACCTCCTGTCATGTCGAAGCAAGCATCTAGTCAACAGAAATATTTGCGTCAAACGTCCGAGTCAAAGACGCTGCAAGTCATCAACATGCCAAAAGTTTGTCCTTCCTATGCCGCGTATGGACAGAGAATTCGTTTTTGGAGAGGAGTGTTAGAGACGCCATCCCTCATCTTACGATCACTCCTCTTGAATCATCCGAAATATATACGCGAGCGTCGAAGTGCCTCTCCTGTCATTCCTCGGTGCACTGAAATTTCTCGGCTTCGGAGGCACTTCTATCTTATATTTGTGGAGGTGTAGCGATGAAGGAGTCTCTACGGGATCGAATCGGCTTGTCGGCAAATTTGTCATACTTCTTTTTGGTCTTGGGCGCTAATGGCGTATACCTCAGTAACCATGTGTTTCCTTAACTGGCGATTGATTACGAACAGGCTATCTCTCAATGATGTGGATTTGGGTTGGGGTGGGGCAGATTTGCCTAACTGTCATCAATATGAGTTTAGCTTAGATGAGCTACCATTGTTCTTAGGCGCGCCTTTTCTGCGGCTATGTCCGTGAGATGACGGCTCGCATCGCTCCAGAACAGCTCGTATCCATCGATCTTGCGTGCGCCTGCGATAATGTGTCGCCCAAGGTTTCTGCGGAAAAACTGATGTTTTTTCTCAAAATTGGTAGCTGTATCACGAATGGTGATTAGGATGACGCGCATAGGGAATCTCGTGATATGAGCGTTATTCTTAAGCTGAAAAGCCAATGTTACGGATAAAATTTGGATATTGACAGATTTCAGCACTCTGGTCCGAGTGAATGGGGGAAGTCTTTATCTTCTTCTTAAGTCTCTTATTGCACAATGAGGCGGATCCCTGTAAACTGTCCCCTGGTTAAGTTAGTCCTTTTATGTACCTAGTTAATGTGAGCAAATCTTGTTCTTGGCTTGTTCCGGTTTTCTATTTTCTTATGATCCAATCAAGCTTCACAACCTCCGCAGTTTGTTTTTGCCCCACTCTTTCATCTGGACTGAATCAGTCTTTAATTTTCTCTTTCCATTATTTGTTTTTTCGTTTCCCTTCCTCTAAACTTGTGTGATACTTAATTTCGCATTTTGGAGGAATACAGTAGCCGCTCTGGATATTTTGTAAGCTGGACATGTTTTATGAACATTTGTTTATTTAATATTTTGAATATTTTGATATATTTATTACATTTTGGGAATTTTCACCCCTCCTTTTTTATATTTTCGTACCTTTGAATTTTTAAATAAATACTTTTAAATATAGTATATATAAATATTTTTTATCATGGGTTTGTTCCCTTTTTAGGTTTCCCCAGCGAATATGTGATATTGTGGTATATGGAGGATTGAGATGTAAAAGATGAGTTCTGAATGAATAAATTGTTATGAGTGCTTCAGTCGTGAGGACGATTAGCTATATATAAAAAATACTTTGTAGACCGAATACAATCAATCCTTTTTCGTCTATCTATTGTAATTTTACAATAATAAATATTGCAATCCATTGCGTCACACTTTAAAAAAGTAAGATACGTAAAATCTGTTACTATACGCAGAGATATGTGACGAGTATTGTTACTTAAAGAAAAATATAAAACTCAACATATTTTTCAAATTGTTGTTTTAATAACTTTTCATTTTCTACACCAACAAATCAAAAATTATGTGACTTGTTTATTTTGTTACTAATTTTACGACGCAACATTTCAGTTGCCTATTTCATACTGTTTGTTTGATTAATTTTGTTCTCATATTATGCATTATAATTTTTATCTGTCTTTAAAGAATTATTTCTGTTTTGATGTGAAAAGAAAGAAAACATAAAGTATATTACAATAATAAATATTGCAAACCATTGCGTCACACTTTAAAATAGAGATACGTCAAGTTTCTTAATACAACGCAGTGAGATGTCACGACTATTGCTACACACAGAAATGTATAAAACTCAACAATTTTTTTAGATTGCTGTTTTCATATTTTTTTATTTTCTACACCAACAAAAAATAAATATATGTGACTTGTTTGTTTTGTTAACTATTTTCACGTCACAAACTCTTTGTTGTTTATTTCATACCGTTTGTTTAATTAATTTTGTTCTCAGATTATACTTTATTATTTTTTTTTCTGTCTTTAAAGAAGTAATTTCGTTTTGATGTGAAGAAAAGAAAACCTAAAGTATATTTGTAACTTGTTCTATTCTTTTTATTTTTTGTTGATATCTTTGACATAAAATGTCGGCCATTTTGGCTTAGCAAGTTTTAAATATTCCTAATTGAAAGTTCTTCCTTTGCTTTTTCTGCATTACCGATTGCTGGCATCATAGTGTAAAGTTAAACAATCAGCTCATTTGACAAAATTATTAATTCTTTTTTTGCCAACTTTTAAAAGTTTCGTTGCATTAGACAAGCTAATGTTTGGCTTTTGAAATTTTAATAAATTAATAAAATAAATTTTAATAAATTTTTTAAATTTATTTATAACTTAATTTACTGTTTTTGTTTTATATTGAGATATCTAGAGAAAAATACAGTAAAATAAGTATAGGTATCTCGATGATTATTAAGGTAAATATACCTTTTTGAAGAAAATTTTAATTAAAAAGAATTCAAAAACTAAACAATCAATACTCAACTATTTTATGAAAGGAAAAAATATCAGAAAGGAAAACATGAAATAATGAATGTAATCAAAAAGAAATGTTAATACCGGGGCAGAAGTATAGTTTATAATATTCTCCGATGAATTGTAGACCAATGTTGTGCAATTTGTGGAGAACGTTTCAGAATATACTTTTGAAAGTTCTCTATTTATTCAGCTTATTTTTTATCACCGGTCGAGCAGCTTTTACTTGGCGAGTGAGATAATATTTTCAGGCGAAGTGTTCATATGTGTCACGTATCTGTCTGACAGACAGTGTCCATGATGTTAACAAAAATACTGTTTAAGCTCATAAATGTTTATGCTTCCAATGACCACTGTAAGTGGTACGGATGTTTAGTGTGTGTCGATTTGCGACTAATAGACTTAGTAGATAATCTTATCGCCTGATCAGAATTCTTAACGTAATTCCACAGAGATCATAATGGGCAATTACTGCGTAGTGAAAAAGACGAACTTTTCTTGATAGGAATGTTCATTTTCATACACTCAGTGATGAGTACCCTGGGATTAATACAAAATTGAAATAAAGAGGATTCGAATACGGACATGCGTGCTACATACAACGATCCGGGTTTAGTTATGAGTCACAGCAGGTAATATATTAGACAGTTTTACGGTCATATACATGTCAGCAATTTGTAAGAGTACGATAACTGGCAACTGAAAATTCAAAACATGTATTCGATGAGGATGATTTCCACGACTAATTCTAAATAACCAGTGACTGTGAATAAGTAGTGAAACTACAGTAAATCTATCATTAGTTGTTTTGACGCTGGCTTCAGCAAAATATTGAACGTAGATAAATTTTAATGTGAACCTAATATATTTTAAACGCAGATTCCACTCCAGCATCTTCTTTTTCGCACTTCCCGCCTCTTCCATTAAATTGTTTATCCGACAGCTACGATCGCCAAGAATTTTAATGTAAAGTCAATAGTCATCTCCTATCTAACTAACGTGCATTTTCTCTCTCATGCTTCTTTCTCCTTTCACTCTCATCGGTATACTTATCCTTCTCTTACCCACCTCTTGAAAACGCTATAACATGTCACTTTTTGTCATAACTTTACTTTTATGTAACCCCCTGCAAAACAGTAGCAGTAAAATATCTTGCTTGGGAGGATATGATTATAAAAAAATATTAACTGCGCAAAACAAACCAGAAGGTGAAGTAGATTCTACTGCCACTTTGGGAGCTAATGGAAAGGCTAACGTAGCTTGATTTATGTTGACATCCGCTTTTTTATATCGAAAAAACTCAGTTTCGAGTAATTAATTATATTCTCTAAAGTTCTACCACAAACATGGTCGCTCATCTTCAAGAGAAAGAACTTCAGAACATATAGACATGCTGCCGGTGTCACAGTTCTGAAAGTGATGCAGATTACTACAAATAATGCTACGAGTGAATTTTCAAAATTATAATCAGAAAATTTTCGCTGTGGGAACACGATCTTAGCTCCATTTTTTCAACGATTTACTTTCCTTATCTTTGCCCGACTCTAGTATAGCGGTAGGAAAAAGCTCCTGAAAAAAGCGGAAAACTTCGAAGCGATGAAGTTTTGTTGCAAGAACCGATATTCTGATGCTAAATAATTTTACGTACAAATGTAATTTAGTAATCGCCCGTGTTCTTCACTTTGTTGACACTGAATTCATCCAATGATTGAAGAATAGAAATATAATCCAATGTTTCACCGGAAGCATGATTATGCTGATTAGTTAGAATGAACAGAGCCCTTAACACTTAAATATAATCATTAATTTCTTGGAAGGTCTTATGAAACTATTTGTGGTCTGACCTGTCACGAACAGACTTGTACTACGAAAGGTAGAACGATTAAGGACAGTACTCATTTGTTATGTTAATCATAGAGAAAATCAGTGAAGCTGTGCAAATCAATTTAGATCATAAGAAGACATTTGATAGTGTCTAGTGTCGCTTTATAAAGGTGTTTCTCATGTCTGCCTGTTTCAGGGCATATTTTCGCGCCTACATTAGGATACAGCATGCACCTTTCAGTTCGATGGTAGATGTGAATGTTGTAAGGTCGAATAATTGCATTATATCAAGATCAATTTACCAAGCCTGTTCAGTTTATCCGATGCTTTACATTCCGGCGTTTATACATTTATTTCGGGATTTAAAATCTAATCAGGTTCGAAGAGTAATTACAGTTCCTTGTGCTACCACATCGGCTAGGTACCCTGGCCATTTCGTGACCGTGCTTCTAACGAGCCATACAAAGATTGACGGAATAGGTATTGGAAGCATAAGATATGAGAATATAATCAGGAGCCAGGATTAAGTACGATTATTATGTTGGCTTGTGATTTGGTTCGGAAAGAGACTTTTTCCAGGGTTTTCCTCTAAACAGACGGCTATTGAAATGTTTCGATGTCTGGTTTAGACCTGACATCTATATCAAAATAAACTGGAAGTTGGAGATAACACAGTGGCCGTAGTCCGTCTTTGGGGTTGAAGCAAACTTTTCTTAAATTTGAAGACGAATTAATCATCCTTTGTCGACTATCTCTCCATCTACCATAGTTTACCAAAATAATTCAAGTATTTTTTAAAATTTCTTGTTGGAAGCGAATCATTCTCGAGTAAGTTTGGAGAGCTTCTACCCCGAATCTACTAAAAGCACTTTAGCTATGCTGAACGTTGAGATCCGACAATAACCATCCCTGCGTCACTTTCTTAAGTTGTTTGTGTATAATAGAAGATAGAAACTGCGAATTAAAGAATAAAGACTTCAGAAAAGCATTTTTTAGCTTTAAAGAATGGCACACTCTGAGGTGAGATTTGGCTGTTCTTTATACCGACTTTTGTTCTGTCTTTTGTGTCGTTAGGCACAACGCCTAATGACACAAAAGACAGAACAAAAATCTTTACTCACTGGTTAACTCTGGTTTCTTCGACAAAAAATAACAATAATGCTCAATGCGGCTTTGATTGCTTGATGTGAAAAGTCACAATAACGACAAGACGTCATTCACCTGGCTAGTTTTACGAGGAGCTACGTAGGTCGGTAAAAAGGTCTAAAGTGCTGGTCTGGTTGTTTTTCGAATGAGCGTGCGACATGTTGATACGGATGAGATCATTGGACATGTTTTAATATTCGCAGTGACGTACACCAGTTGTAATAGTTACTTGAAGTATGTTGGAGGTGTGGGACAGAATTTCATTATCCTTGAAACCAGTTCCGTCTAGAGCAAAGTCGTCAGTCAGTCTTTCAGTTCTATATGTAATACACGCTTGAACGATCATATCTCGAAAGAGATATGACTGACTGGGCAGAAGATTTTCCGAAAGTAAGTTGCCATTATTTTCTGTAGTAGCTGATTGACAACCGAAGTCGCCAGAACAAAATTGGTCCTACTATTTTAAGCTATAGCAAAGGTGAGAAGATAATGCAACAATTTCAACTATAATTCGAATTCAACTCTTCAATTTCTCGTTCCGAGAGAATATCCACTGCATCATATCGATATTGAAAAAGATGGACCATCGTGATTTTATATACCATTGCCGTGATTTGAACGAGAAAACAGAAATTTCATGAAGGTAAGATCTTTCATTTTCTTAACGACTGTACATTTTGGATTGGCTCTGCCTTAATTTATTTTGTCGATCAAATCCCGTATTTGTTAGCTTGTTAACTGAATTCCGTTCTATGTTTTTGGTTGTGATAACATTCTAATATTAACAGGTTTTTTATTTGGATTTCGAAATATATTACAAAATTGAGAAAATACACATTACAAATTTAAAAAAAATTTAAAACTTCCGTGAAAGTATAGCCATTTTAACAGGTGATAATTTACATTTTAATAATAATTATTATTGAAATTTTAATTATTAAAATTAATGGAATATATATATATATATATATATATATATATATATATATATATATATATATATATATACGTGTGTGTATGTGTGTGTAAGGTGTGTGTGCGTGTGTGTATGTGTGCGTTGGTGTGTGTGTGTGTTTAGGCAGTAAGTAATACCTTCAAACGTTTGCTTACAAAAATTCAACAAAATTGGTTTAATTACATTTTAATATATTTTTATCTTCTTTCAAATAATGTTTTAAATATTCTATCAAAATCTTCGACAGCGTATTTGAAAATTTAACATGTATACATATGGATAATATAGCAAAAATATATCTCATGTCGATATTCACTATATGTCGTGGGAATATTCTATTGCTTTTTCGGTATATTATTATTTTATTAGTATAAATAAAGAAGTAACTACATCAGTTGTTTATACTGAAAAGGTCATATATTTCGTATCTTTAATTTGAAACAACCATGGTTTAGAAATATTATTTTATTAATTCAGTTGTTTCTATAACCATGAATGAAATATATGAAGATGGTAAAAATTGAGAAATCAGATAAATATTTAATTTAGATATTTACAAGTAATCATGAATAGAAAAGACAAGGAAAAAAACGAAGATTCACTGGCTGGTTATCTTTCCTTGTTTCAGATTTCGACCGACGTCTAAATTTTTCGTAAATCCAAAGGTTCATTAGACATTATCATTTATTTTAATTTAACGTGCTAATTTACATTAAGATAGAAATTAACATACTCTAAGAAATATCGCTACAAACAATATATGTGATATTGCAAAATATTTTGCTAAAAATATAAGCTTGTGCATTTAGTGATATTTGCTGGACTGCGTCTTCTCACCATCTATTCTATAACAAAAAATACAATTCTTTGCTCTATTCCCTGGTTTCCGCAGTACGTATCGATTTTTGCAATATTCTGGTTTTATAATAAAAGATAAGAAAGGAAAGGAATTTACTGTGATTCGTTTATTTTTTTCTTTACTGGTTATAAAAAAGAAACATTTCCTCTAGAGCATAAGTTTGTACAAGTCAAATCAAAATATAATTACGTCGAAAAAATGAATATTATGCACTAAACCGTTTCCCCAAAGCATTTAAAGAAAAAGAATTATATGAATTAAAGTTAGCATATTATATATGCGTATATATTATGTTTGGCTTAATAACAGTGTAATTGTTAGAAAACTGCTCGTATTAAAATCTGAGTATCAATATTCAACAAATGTATATCATGTAACATCTATATACAAGTATATACATCTGAATTCAAATACAAAAATATAATTTAAATAAGAATATATACATTGAATATATTTTTCATAATTAACACACATGTACACATTTATGTCATTCGCAAATTCGCATAAACAAATATAGATATTGCAGAATAAATATGTTCCAATTAATGTCAATACATTAGTAGCAATAGAGTATTCATCTAGGTAGTGTCTTACCATTTTTGCTATATAGTACTTCCATCAAATCTTGAGAAAATATAATTTAAACTCAAACTTAAGTAAACACCTGATTATTGCATAGTACATTCGTTCTAACGACGTAAAAAATCAGCATCGTTATATATATATGTCATCCTCATAAAAGCCTGTTTTGGTGTATCACAGCTCATCATTTTGATAGACATCTACTTGCTACTATACGGGATTCGATCTCGACCGATTTGGTGTCAGTTGGAATCTCTTCTTTTAAGTCATAGGCGCCTAGAAAGAAGGGATATTTTAGCTTGTTATATATAAGCGGTGTATATTCATGCCAGTCACCGGAAGAACTCAGTTCATTGCTGAGGAGTAACGCTTAAATCGCAAATGTGGTTACTGCTTTTAATATTGTCCTCTCAAAAGAGCTTAATCCTAATGAGAGCATAATATATTGGTCATTTACATGCAAGCTCGTTTTGCTGTTTTTACAGTGTCGATAGGCGTCTATTTGCTTCTGGTCGGGATCGAAACCGATTTGGTATCTGTCACTGTGCAGAACAACGGCAAATCTTCGATCCCTCTTGTTTTTCATTGTTTCGAAGTTTTCACATCAACAGCAGACAATGATGAGTCGTTTTCTAAAACATTAGCTTCCACCTCGGCAATTGACTCGTCTAGATTAACAACACACCCAATTTCATAATTACAACTGAGGCTAAACTGAGTTATATACATATATATATATATATATATATATATATATATGTTCTATAGCAATTGCTGTACTGTTTTCCTCATTTCCTTCTTTTTGGAAGTCAACGTTTGTACTTTATATTTTAAGAACACTGTTGATTACCTCAATCCCTCTAAATATTGCCATATTAGCCGCTTACCTCTTTTTAGCAAATTATTTTAGGTTTTGTCAAAGTTGATAATGTTAGGCATCTCAGAATTTAAAGCTATCTTACCAGCACTACGGCTGCCGCTTCACCACAAATAACCAGGCTGTGCTAACAACTATCAAACTACATATATATATAAATATTTTCATGGGAACACTGAAGGTCAAGCTGTTGCTTTTGATATCTCGAAAGCCATTGAGAGGTTTTTGCATGTTTGTCTCTTGTGCAAACCCCAGATGTACGACATTTTCAGACGATTGATTGATTTAATTCAGTCGTTCCTATCAAATCATGAAGTGAGGTAGTATTAAAGTGCATGCTTTCGTAACACTTCATGCAAAAGTAAGCATCCATCAAGGCTCGATCATACACCCTAATATTTTTCTTGTATTCATCAATGTTTTTCCTGATGTAATCACTTCCAAAGTAAGCGTCTATGCAGATAAAAATTACTCCACTCTCAAGTGTTAATTTTAAATTTTGAGAAAATAAATACGGCTGAGGCTCTTCAAAATAATTTTAAATCGGTGTAGAAAATGGCTCGTAAATGTTTATGTGTTCAAATCAAAGCTGCTCTTTCTAACCACCTTAGAGAAATTTTGTATCTACCATCAATATGAAAAACGCTGGTCCCCTAGAGACCAACACGTTGCGCCTCATTGACTTTACTCTCTCAACAGACAACAAATACAACGAATAAATTGAATATAAAGCTGCATTTACGACGAGGAATATTACGACACTTTGTCCGGCAAGGACATAATTTGTCGTCTGCATCGATTTTCAAATTCATAAACACATCATTCGTTCCTGCATTAAATAAAGTTGCTATATCGGCTTGGCTGTTATTCTTATTGACCTCGAGGTCCTCATCAAAATCCAGATATATAACTGCAATGTAATCGACCTGACTTGGTATCCGCATGTCAGTTACTTTCACATCGACCTGATTTAGCATCCCTTAATATTTCCTCAAGTATTTCAAGGCTACTGCTCTGACAAGCAACTTTCTAGCTTGCCGCTTCCAGATGTCTCTGTTATTTCTATTTAAGTTCAATCTAACTTATTTGTTCAACTTTTTTGTCGCTGGCTATTGAACTCGCAAGTGTTTGAATCATATCACTGGATTCAAACAACACTATTATTCACTTGGATATGTATCTCTGAGAACATCTAGAAGTGGCATGGCTCTTGGAATGTGAACAATCTACCCAATTAAAAAAAAAAGAGTTTATTATAAAATGTCAATCATCTCAAAAAGTTTGAAGTGTACAATGGCGGAAATATTGTAAATATGGCAACAAAGATGAGGACAACATTTCACACAAGGTTGTCTAGCTTTATTCAATTTCCCGCCCCTATGCAAACATTTTTTTATCATCATTTCACGCCTAGCAAAGCAGAAATTCTACTGATGCATAGGGGGTGGTAGAGTGAAGGAATAAAAATTTACAAGGAATGTCGACGAAAAATTAAAATGGATTGGAATCAAGTAGTAAAATGTGGCAATTGACGTTACATTTAACCTTTTAGTAATTGTAAATATCAGAGAAGTAAGCAAACAAAAATGAATGCCACAAAAGGGAAGGGCAATAAAATAAACAATTAAAATTAAATTTAACTGTTTCCACGTTTATACGTAGGATCTTCATGCAAATCAAGTGGAATGAATAAATACTTATTTTTGGGGTAACAGAAAAAAAGCACGTCAGAGTAGTTGCCATGAAAATACCTTTAAAAAGAAAGAGAAAACTCACGTCATGTTAATGATAAAGGGACGAGAAGATAGGCTGCCACGTCAGGATTGGTTATATTTCTAATGTCTCTTTTATTTTTTCGAAAACCTCAAGATCAGTAGCAGCAGCGTCCAACGACATATGAGAATACTATTTAATGCACTGATAAAAAGTATATTTAAAAATGAATAAAATTGATTCTCACGAGAAAAACATTCTGCTAGTACACACTAAACAACATTGTGAGCAGAAGATGCAGCTATGGATTCAATGTAGTAATCTCGTCTTAGATCATTTCAGAGTAAATGTCCAAGGAGGCGCAGTGCGTTGGTCTGTAGAAGACTATCGTAATCTATTTCATTTTATTACTTCTTAAATCATCCATAAATTCTATCCCGATATTAAATGATACTTTCATCATTTAAACAATACGGTCTCTAATAGGAAAATTTATTATTTAGTAAATTTATACCTTCTTCTTCACTATGTGCCATGTCCTAAATGTACGTTACCAATTATGGATTTCCACTTACTCATATCTTTGCGGCTCTTAATATTTTCCTCATAGTATCTCCCATACACCGTTCCACCATCCAGTTTCACATGCTCATCAGGTATGTCTCACGATGCTTTTCTCTGTCTCTATTGCCCTATTTCCTTCCTGTGAGTAAAAGATTCTCTAAGCGCATATGTCCAAGAAAAATCTGCTGTCTCTTCCTATTGCGAAGAAAAATTATAATTTTCTTTTGCATCCTCTCCAACAACTCGCCGTTGCTCACATGTTCGGTCCATGATATCCTCAGCCTCCTTCTCTGGGAACCACCCTTCTGTTTCTTCGAGTATCTCCTTCATCTTTGAGGAGATTGTCTAGCATTCACTGACATAATGAGTACAGAAATAACATAAGAGTAAACATCTTCACGCCGATTTGCTTATAAAACACATCCTATGCGGTACTAATGCGCTTTCGGTTATCAATGTTGCTCTTGACAGCATCTTTCTGCTGATAGACATGCATTTAATTTTGCTGTATTTTAATAGTAGGCCCTTCTTCTCACACTCCCTTGATCTCTTCTGTAGGAGATCCTGTATTTTCCTTTCCTTGTCTGCTATCAGCACCGTATCACCTCCATATCTTATATAGTTGAAGCTGTTGACGCCAATTCCCAATACTTGTAGTGCTCTCAGAATTGTTTCGATGTACATTTTGAATAAATCTGATGAGAAAACACATCCTTGTATTACAACGCTTTATATATTTCTATATCTACTACATTCCTTTCTTGCTGTATGCAGGCTGTTGACGGCCACTATAGTTTCTCCATATCTGTAATGTATTTCTATGTCGAGGATTCTGAGCATCTCCAAGAAGTATATTAATATACTACATCGAACGTCTTTGTACACACTATTAAACGCCTTTCTGCCTTTGTATTACTCTTTCTGATAACATTCACAGCATTAACGTCGCTTTCCTCATTCCAGGAAATTTGACAAACCTGAACAGGTCACGTACTCTCTTGAGGTCGATACTCCTACGCGCTCTGTTCAGCTAAATCCGGTTTTTTAGTTTTATGAAGTGACTCATTAAGCTGATTTTTCAGTGAAGTTCCTAATTTCTTCGACCAGGCTTCTTAGGCAGTGCTTTTAAACTCGATCTGCTGAGGTATTTTGGCATTATGTGATTGTAGTAAATTTTATTCATTATTCTCTAAGCCTGTCTACGGCGAATTCGTTTACGGCTGTCAGAATTTATATTGCTATACCGTCTGGTCCTGCTGCTTTGTTTCTGCTCATTTTCTTCAGTACAGCTCTAACTTCGGTATTAAATTCCATCAGAATTTATCTGTATTACCGGCAGCTGACACTTGTAGAACAGATTGCGGTCTTAACACTGGAGTATTTTCTTTCTTTAATATGACCGTTCTGTCCTTGGATTTTTTACATTCTGCTGCTGAGCATGTCCTCTGTCCTTTTAATTCCCTCATTAATCATACATACCTCAATTATTTGTTGTGCTCAATCTCTCTATTTATGATCATTTAATTTTTCAGCCATTTTTCTTTCGCCTGTCCAGATTTGTTCCTTATTTCATTGTGTAGTTTTTCATATTCCGTTCGTGTATTGGCAAAATTTTCTGCCTAATTTTACATCATGCCAAGCATTTAATCAGTTATCCACTTATTTTTTAACCACGTCTGTTTTCATTTGGGATGATATATTTTCTCTGAGGTCATTAGAGCGTCTCTTTGTGCGTTCCTTTTAGAGTTTCAGTTTCTAATATGCCGTTCGTATTTTCCTTTCACAAGTTTGTATATTTTTCTTTAGGTTCGGGTCGCTCAGATGTTTGTTGTAATGCAATCTGGGTGCGTGTTCGGCTTCTTCGATTTTCGAAATTTTGTCCTTGGTTTACATATAACTGGGAAGAGGTCGCTACCGATGTCGGCTCTTGGATAGTTTTGCAAGGGAGAACTGAGTTTCTGAAAATTTGTTGATAGTTATGCAGTCGATTTTTTTCTTATATCATTCAGCGCTTTCCATATCTATAACATTCTTAGGTGTTCTTTAAACCAGGTGTTATTAGGCTGTCATATACAGTTTAAAATTGGACCCATTTCTCTTTGCGGCAACTGCCGATTTTCAGTTAGGAATAGACAATTTTTTCTTCTTGTTTCTCTTTTCAAACGTTAGCATTCAAGTCTCCCATAAAATTTCTAATATCCTTTGACTTGCACTAAGCCATGATCTTCTCAAACGGAGGAAAATGATTTATTTTCTTCTGCTGAATTAAGTTTTGTCGGTATATATCCTACTATAATAAATATTTCAAGGGGGTTCCATTTAAAATTATCTAAAACAATTCTTTCAGACATCTAATGTTATGCTTGGACGCATTTTTTCATTTCTTGATCTGTGTTTGTCGTTGAAAAAGTATTTACCGTTGATCAGCCATTTCATTTCGCATACATGTAAAATCTTGATATTTAGTCTACTCAACATCCTGACTGACATTATCAATGTGTCGACATTTGTTAAAGGTTCAGGTCTTTCCTGGAAACAGTTCTGAGGAATTTGCCTCCGCACTGGAGCGTGTTATGACACAAGGTCAGTTTTAACATAACACTCGTGTCAGTGATTAAAGATAATCCATCCTAAGTTAAAAAGTAACTGGGTACAAATCTTATCTTAGAATGTCTCAATATTGTCTTAACATGTCTAAGTTTGTCGTTTTGCGTTGTACAGACTCGCCAGTTATCAGAATTGAAAGATAAACTAATGAATTTCAACATAGTCAACGTTAGTTCCTTTAAAATCATAAATCATGTGCATTATTTCGCATCATTATATATTAATGATATATCTTTATTTTCTGATGTATGCTTAGTTTAAAACAGTGACGGGAAATATTGTAAACACCTAATTATTACGAATGACCCGATGCATGTATGGTCGAATAAGTTTAGATGCACATTTCTCTGGTATCACAAAACATTTCCCCATAACCCATAATTAGTTTTGTCTTGGTAGTGTGAGAAAATATTCGACTGTCTGGAACTTTTCTCCTGGTATATGTGTACGTATTAGGCAGGCTGGCATTATTAAATTTCAGAATGCGAAAACAAATGCAACTTGCCAATTACGCCGATGTTTCTTAAATACTACGCGAGAACAGATATTATATGTGATCACAGTACGTGAATGTATTGGGGTTTTAATAAATAATAAATAAACTATACTTAAGAATGTGCCATACATATCTTTGATCGTAGCTGCTCAAATATGATTTATATATATATATATATATATATATATATATATATATATATATATATATTTTGTGTGTGTGTGTGTGTGTGTGTGTGTTTGTATCGTAAATAACACGCTAAAATTCATTTTCCTCTTGCAAGTACACGTAGCTCATAAATAGAACTGCAGAGTGATGTCAATTCGGTCGGGTTTCAATCCTGACTCGAAGAAATCGGATGTCTAACCGTAGTAAAAAAAATCTCTCATACAGCCAGACATGTCTGTCTATTGTTTACTATATATATATATATATATATATATATATATATATATATATATATATATATGTTAATGCTGGTAAACTTGTTTTAGAAAAATAAACTTGTAAATGTATCTAAAAAGTTTAGTTAAAGATTCAAAGCACCTAAGTCTCTATTTAACCCTAGCTTGTGTGTATTTAATTTAAAATCAAGTATTTTCCTTTCTTTCTGCGTGCGTATGTAGAACTAAAATTTGAGTCTATTAGTAAACTTTTGCAATTTTCTAAGGTGTGACCCGGTTGATTGAAATGTGCTCCTACTGGGGAATATTGATTATTTTGGCGTATTTTAGGTTTGTGATTATTGAAGCGAAATCTAAAGCTATTACCGGATTCGACAATATATCAACAATTGGGACATATTGAACAGAAGAGGAAGTATATAATGTTTTTGCTGTCACAAGTGTGACGTGGTGGGTGCAATTTGATTTTAGTGTTGGGTATAGAGAATATTGTGTCGTTTACCAAATGTTTACAATTAGGCACCAGGTTTTCTGACATTTTACATTACCTGATAGGTTTGAGGGCGGTCTGAAATATAAAATATAATAGTAGAAATAAACAAATACAGTGCAAAAAACACATTTAAGCTCAAAACCTTTTAATATTCTTTCCTATATATATATATATATATATATGTATGTATATATATATATATATATATATTATTTCCTATACATATTAAACAGTATACGTGGATCATCACTTTGCTATATATATATATATATATATATATATATATATCCTGGTGAATGCAGAGATTAGTATTAGAAGGTTCTGATATATATATGAAGAAAGAATAATAAAAATGTATCTTTATTCTATCTATCTATCTATCTATCTATCTATCTATCTATTTATATATATATATATATATATATATATATATATATATATATATATATCAGTAAATGGACATTTTTAATCTATTCAAAATCTCCCCAAAGACAAATGAATCATACGATGCGTATTTCACTTGTCGAAACCATCAAAATGCTAAGCCTGTATTCGATATTACTTTTTTCATTTTTGATATTATTTATTCATATACACACATGAGATTTTAAATTTGCCAAGGTTCATCTAACATTTTCGATACTTAATGTAATTACTTATCCTACAGACGTCAGCTTTTTATCTGTCTGGTATATATTTGCACATTCTTATTCAAGATTTAAAATAAGTGTGATATGTTTCGTTTTTTTAATTTTGCATAGAAAATTTACAATAAAACCAATATTTTGCACAAGAACACAGTTACGTTTGTTGATTCGTCTGCGTGATTTTAAGTGGGCTATAAAATGCAACTAAGCCGCACTGTTTTACTGTTGAACTATGCTGATGTAACTGTATGTTCTGAATTACTTGTTTTAATTTTGCATTTTGTATCTGTAAAATTATCTTCCAATTCATTGATTCCTTACAAAATCTAATCTTTAAATTTTTAAATACACCGATATTCGCTATTTCTTTCCTGAATACTGTCAATTTTTCTTCATAAATGTTGTCATTGCATCCTAGGCATATTATTGATATGTTTGGAATGAAATGATTAGGAAAAAGAAAAGGCTATATATATATTGCCTATTTCGCCAGTGTGCTCGATTGACGGATGAGAGCGTAAATACTGATCAGTAGACAATCCTGTAGAAAGCCAGATCAGTTCGTCAAGAGACGGAGATCCTACTTCAAATCACATAGAAACAGGCACATTTCAATCTTATATATATATATATATATATATATATATATATATATATATATATATATATATATTATATATATATAATAATAATATCAACGTGCTTAGTCTCAATAGTTTGTTTTAATTTTTAATTTTTAATTTTAATTTTTAATTGGAAGATTGCGTTTTGCTTGTGATAATCTGAGTGAATTTTGGTCAATTTCAAAGTTCCAAAGATTGCTGAAATAGACATATATCTCTCAGGTTAATGTCATTTTTAACATTCTGAATTTTATATATATCTTATTTATTATACACATTTCAATATAAGATGACACATGGAAAAATATTGTTTATTTAATGATTAGTACTTCAGTTCTATTATTTTTGGTGTTTGCCTTCTATGTAATATTTAAATACATTTAAATGAAATGTATTTTACGTTAATATTCTTTTATTTATTTTTAATATGTTGACTAATATGTAGACGATAGTTTTGTTGCAGAAAGGTTTTTGCTAGTATGCAATCAAATATGTTTGGAATAATTTCTTCTGCCTAAAAACATACAAACTTCTGTGTTTGTTATATAGATAAGAAGAAGTCTTAAAAATGTATTTATAGTGATTGATATATGAAATTTAAGCAGACCGGTAAGCAATATAAAAAAATGGAATGTGCGTATGGGTGAGACCTAAACATTAAAGTGCTTAAGAATTATGGTATCTATTAGATAAACAAAAAGGTTTCTGCTTTAAACTTAAGTTTATTATTTAAAAACAAAGAATCATGAAATCCATTGATTTTACACCTCCGTAGCGAGCACCCTAGTTTTCATATTTAGAAGCAAAAGTGTTATCTAACCAATCCTAAAACAAATTTAAAAATCCAATAAATATCAACATTATACCTAGAATCTTAGTGTAGCATAAATGTTGAAAATAACACATTAACTAGTGCTAACATAAATTTGATTATTGAATACGACGAATATGAAAGCGATTCTTCTTCTTCTTCTTCTTCTTCTTCTTCTTCTTCTTGTTCTTCTTCTTCTTCTTCTTCTTCTTCTTCTTCTTCTTCTTCTTCTTCTTCTTCTTCTTCATGGAATGTCCCTTCCAGTCGTTGTAATTGCTCATATCTCTCTCCACATAGTTCGGAAAGCATTTTTATTCCTTGTTCTTCTGTCACCTCCCTTCACTATGTCCTGTGAGTATTATATTCTCCATGTCATCTTTTTTTATTTTCTGGGTATTTCTAGAATATATTTCTGGTTATATAATTTAAGCAATATTTTTAGTTCAAGTCATTGAATCTAACCTACATTAGTAAGTATATCCATAATTCTTGTCACCAAAATAATGTTCCAAGGGAAACAAGATGCAGTGGATAAAAGCGTTGATTAGATCCAGTTAATTAATCCAAAAATGTCGTGAATTCAGCAGATTTGAAAAACTTAGAGGTATGATGTAATGAGAGACAACTGAGATATCCCGAAGCAGCATGACTCATAGAACAGGAATAATATAAACCAGTAATCGAACAAAAAAATGATTCATTTTAAAATACCTATCACCCGAAGAATATCGGAGCGTACAACGGCAAAAACGTCATGCATATAGCAATAGAGACTAGGACAACTGTCTTAACGATATAAACAAAGCAACATGTTTGTTTTTATCTTTTCGGAAATCATTCTTGTTCAGTCCATGTTATTTCCTTAGTCTTTTTGCATAACAACATTTATGTTTCAATTTTTTTCCACATCGGGGAGTAGTTCCGATGTATCAATTCAACACATAAATTTTCCAATTTCTTAATAGAGAGCTTTATTTTGGAATGCACATTATGCTTTCCGAATGAGCCATTCGTTACGCGTCACATGTTTAACAAAAAAATAATAATTGATGAATTTAATAGCATCTCTATCTTGAATGTTAAAATTAAAATCGTTCGATTAAAATAAATATACCATGGCGTAATTCATAAGGGAATAAATAAATCTTTGATAAAATCGATTACGAGACAAAGATTTTGTTAGGACGTCTATCAGGAAATATATCTGCAACTGTTTAGAATAAATACACTTGTCGGATATGAAGCAAGTATCAAGAAAATCACTTTAAATATTACGTCAGAAGAATACTGAGAATATTTTGGACAAGAAAGGGAACATAGGCACCATCATTACACGAAGGCGATGATGATGGATTAGGCATGTGCTCCGGAAAGATACAAAGTCAATCACAAGAATAACACCGCACTGGAGCCCAGATGACAAAAAAGAGGGGAAGACCAAGAAAGATATGGAGAAGTACGGTGGAGAATGAGATGAAAGCCATGCAGTAGTCTAGGGGTTCCTTGACTAGTCTGGCAGAGGTGGAGAAGCTTTGGTGCTGCCCTACACACCATTTGGCGTAGCGGATGATGAATGAATTACGTTTTCGATAATTAAAAATTCAGTCGTAATAGTAATGTTAGCTAATTTCTTATACGGAAACATTCGTTAATTATTGATAAAGCTGATATTGCTATATTCGCTTAAATTTTAAAATATTTGCCTTATTTTACCTGCGAATTTTGTCTTTATTGCATAAATTTTACAACATTTTCCTTTAATGATGGGGGATTTCTTCCTAGGCTTTTGTTTGAAGTAGTGTAGATCCTCAATATGCTTTTATTTCCCTTTTAAGTTAAATATCATACACAGGTAACCACATACATTTATACACAAAAACCAAGCGTTGAAAGCAAGAACATACTTTGAAAAATCAAGAATATACAGAGGATCAACTCAGTAGATCAGCATGAAATTGACTGATTGATTTTTGTTATTTTTTTTAATTTCAGGGCTTATCAGCTGTTAGTGCTTATTAAAAATCATAAATTATTTTTAAATTTTAAGAATATATGAGAGAAAATAAAGATTTACTCATGCAATACTTATATATTATTACTCTCTCCGGTAAGGGAGAAAAGTTTACTTCATAACAGTGCCAAGAATATATAATGGGCACGAAATGAATTGCACCCCTGACCATAAGCTAGCAATGGCGAGGTTGAAAAGTGTTGGACAATTAACGAGGAATTAATGATGGAGAACCTGATAATCACAGGACAGATAGAGTGAAAGGGAGAGAATAGAATGCATTACATAGCATACCTGATGGAATTGTGAGTTTGGATTTTGGAGCGGGAATTGAGTGGAATAACAGGAAAAGTGGTATTAAGATCGACAAAGATAGGGAGATGTTGAGGACCATGAACGCCTAGGTCCTGAAAGGCAGGGCACATAGAAGAAGAAGAAGAAGAAGAAGAAGAAGAAGAAGAAGAAGAAGAAGAAGAAGAAGAATGCTTCGGGTTTTAATTACGAGTCGTTCGCTGTTAGACCATTAATGTATCCAAGTAAATATACATCATCTGCTATTTGTTAATTCAACACTCATCTAGGTACTAAGAAGTTCTGGGATTACAATACCTTCAACGTTCGTACGAAAACCAGTGTTTCAATGTGATATAGCCACAAGCTTCTAGCATAGAATACTTCCTTTCACTATTATCTAACAAATGTTAATATATAGAGCTTGTTAGAATATAATGAAATACATGCTATAATAAATGTCAAGTAATTATATGAACTGTACTAAATAAATGTCAAAATTGTAACATTACTTTAATGTTAGCACATTAATATATTAGTTCAAACAGCTCTTAACAATGGGAGATACACCTGGAGACATAGTAGTGTTTTATATATGAAGTCTGAGTCAGTTTATTTAACCTAGAATTGGTGAACAAAAAATATATACGTCGGCTCAAAACAAACAAACAAATATCTAACTATATGCGGAGACAATCTTTTTAGATCTGGTGGCATTTTGGTGGTATCTGTATATCTTCCTGCTTAGCGTAATGATTGTCTAAATTAGTAAAAAGTAAAAGTCTATCACAAGATATTCTTCTTCTATCAAGTTTGAAATATAAAATCATGCTGGTAGAATTAACTGTATCGACGACTGGAACAAAGCCAGGAATATTACAATCAGAGCTAGTAAAATAAGAGTATAATGTAATTATTAGAGCAATGGAAATTGGAGTAAGGTTTGTTGCAGGCACTCTGTACCATTTCTGGGCTAAATTAGAAACAGTAGCTTAATAATGTGAATACTATAAAACGTCAAATAGAATTAACTGAAAATAGTTCTATGTGAATATGGAAAAATTATAGTTCATAGAGCATTTAAGTGAACAATTATCTAATCAGGAATGTGTAATGAATTTCAACTTCTATTCTCTGAATGCGAGCAAGTTTTGTATTTTTTTAATTTAATCACGTATTTTAACTACGATACTCTAGAAATTCTAATATATCATAATTATGAGGAAACATATCAGTAAATGCTACCGGTGTGCAAGTGAAACATTTGAGAGAAAGACATTCTATACGCTGCACATTCTCCCCTGAAGATCCCAAATTAATTTAAATATAAATTCGAAAGGAAGACATTCAAATGTAATTTCAAAGTAATCATATGCTATAGATAAGCTTGGTGGATGTGCCATTGGCATGAGGAGCATTACACATTCAGATCGCCTTCAGCCGAGTTTCAATTACTTTTCAAGTAATTTCCTTCTGTGAATTGTTCTAATGTATTGTCAGTGTATTAATGGTAGTACACATATTATACTAGTTTTCATTATGAGAATAAAACGTAATGTAAATATTTATAAAGGTTTATAGGAAACATTCTAACATTCGGGAAGACAAGATTGTGCATCTAATAATAATGCATGAAATAACAATAAAGTCTGGCTGTTTTGAAACGTAAGAACATACATATTAAAGAGGAGGCATACATAATGAGACTGAAGCGACGATTTAAATGCAGGAAATCGTACAGGCAGAGATTGAAACCAGTCCGTAATTGTAAGTCAGGATTTGGCGTAAAGCCGAAACATATCTGGACATTATCAATAACGTTGTTAACATCAAACGGCGGCAGATTTGAAGGAAAAGCAAGCATTTACTCAGAATTCTTAAATCCCCAGCAGTCAAGTGATTTACGAGATCGCTCATAACGTGACATACATGAAGGGAGCTTAGCCAAATTTACAATCACACACACAAATCATAACACAAATATTTGCCCAAAATGCAGTGAGAGAATGAAAGAGTGCGAGCTCATCTCTGTCTTTCTTTCTCTCTCTCTGTCTCTTTCTCGCTAGCTATATATATATATATATATGTGCATGTGTGTATATATATATATATATATATATATATATATATATATATATATATATATATGTATTCCTTACTATATGTTGGGGAGTGAAATCAAATGTCTGTTTATTAAAATGAATGTGCGTGCTGGTAAGTGTTTGCTTTTAACGTATATATATTTGTGCAATTACAAATTATTATTATTATGTCATTTTTCATCATATTTAGATTTCTGCATTGGTCTCACTACCAACCAAGTCTGCGGGGAGACCTAAGGCAGGTAGTGGCGTGTTGTTATGACTCCATTTCATGTTTTTCTATCCTCCCTATCATCCCCAGCATTACATAGATAACGTTTTCTTTAGTGTGTGGGCTGTACTTAATAATACAATTTTTTGTATATCTCTTAAGCTGGGGTTTCCAGGGATTCTTTCAATGTGTTGTTTTGTTCCATTTTTTATCATTCCAAGTGCACCTACTATCACTGGCACAACTCTTGTTTTCAATTTCCACATTTTTTCTATTTCAATTTCCAGGTCTTTATATTTTGACAGTTTTTCAAATTCCTTGATTGCTATGTTACAATCCGCTGGACAAGCCATATCAATTAATAGACAAGTTTTCTCCTTCTGGTTTTTAACAATAATGTCTGGCCTGTTTGCTTCAATTTTTCTGTCTGTGTAAATGGTGTAATCCCATAGAATGGTTACATCTTCTATTTCTGTAACCGGTGCTGGATGATGTTCATACCAGTGTTTGTTTACAGCTTTTCCATAATGTTTGCACATTGCCCAATGTAAATATTGCCCAACTCTATCGTGGCGATTTTTATATTCGTTTGGGGCAAGCACAGAACAGCCTGAGATTAGGTGGTCTATTGTTTCTTGGTGTTTATCACAAAACCTGCATTTTGGATCCATATTATTATGCATAATATTTGCCTGAAAGTTTCTCGTGAAAAGACTTTGGTCTTGTGCTGCAAGTATAAATCCTTCAGTTTCAGACTTTAATCCAGATGCACGTAACCATCGATGAGTATTAACTTTGTCAACATTGGATTTATTGGCACGTACTGGATATTGGCCATGCAGAGGTTTGTCTTGCCAGCGCTGTTTCATCTTTTCAAGAGCTTTATCTTTGGCTTTCATTTTCATATTTTTTGCCGCAATAGTTGGTTCTTGGCTACTGTTTTGCTTTTCTACAGAATCTACTAACTGTAATTCTTGTTTGTATTTACTGCCTTCTTTTATTATTGAATATTTTTTCTTTCTTTCTTCATGTTGCCTTACTAATTGTATCATCCAATCCTTTGTTGTTTCTATGTATGTTAGTAAGCCAATAGTTGTTGTCTTGTATGACAATTCCAGCTGAATAAGACCCCTTCCACCTTCTTTACGGGGTATGTATAGACGGTCTACATCAGCCTTTGGGTGATGCATCCTATGCTTAGAAAGAAGCTTTCTTGTTTTAGCATCCATTCGCCTGATGTCGTTTAGAGTCCAGTTTAAGATGTTGAAGCTATATTGGACAACTGGGATTGCAAGGCTATTAATGGCCATAACTCTATTCTGTGAATTTAATTCAGTTTTTAATATCATTCGCAGCCTTCTATAGTACTCTTTACGCACTATTTCTTTCATTTTTTTATGGTGAATGTTTTCGCTCTCATTTACACCTAGGTATTTATAAGCTTCTTCTGGTTTCAATTCTTTTATTGTTACAGCAGGGTCTAGGCTAATTGAGGATGTTTCTTGTATTGATCCACGTAAAACTGTAGCTTTAGCACATTTATTCAAATTAAATTTCATTCCAATGTCTTCGCTGAAGCATTTTACAGTTTGCAGAAGACCTTCCAGCTCATTATCATTCTTAGCATATAACTTTATATTTATTTTCTTTTGGCCTATTTTATAACCACATTCTGTCTTATTAAGTTGACTGGTTAGTGCTATTAATGATATGCAGAATAGTAAGGGAGATAAAGAATCACCTTGAAATATACCTCTTTTGATGTTTATTTCATCAGACTTATAGGTTCCATTTATATGATTGAGGTAAAGGGTTGTTTTCCATATAGACATGCACTGTTTGATGAAATTGATGATGACGGGCGATATCTTGTATATATTTAAAGTCTTTAAAATCCATTCTTGTGGCACACTATCGAATGCCTTTCGGTAGTCTATCCAGGCAGTACTAAGATTTTTCTTTGTCTTGTAGCAGTTTTCCAGGATCATTTTGTTAATTAGCAATTGGTCTTTACAGCCATAACAGCCACGTTTGCACCCTTTTTGTTCAAGCGGTATCATGTCATTTCTTTCTAAGAATAAATATGTTTGTTTTGTTAAAATAGATGTTAGTAGTTTATATGTTGTCGGAAGACATGTAATTGGTCTGTAGTTTTTCGGGTTGTTTGTGTCACCATTCTTGGGTAGAAGAAATGTAATTCCTTTTGTCATCCATGCAGGAATTTTAGTGGGATCGTCAACCATTTCTTGGAGTTCTTTGGCTATTTTTTTATGTGCTGCATTTAAATAATATAGCCAAAAGTTAGGAATTTTATCTATACCTGGAGTTTTCCAATTGTGTGCTTTTTTTAGTGCAAATTTAATATCATCTTCTGTAATTCCAGACCATGTCTGTTCGGGTTTATTCTTCATTCGTTTTATCTCCTGCGTAATCCAATGTACTTCCTTGCTAGGTTCTTTAGGGCAAGCCCATATCTTTTCCCAGAACTGTGTGACTTCTTCCATTCTGGGGGGTACTGTCACTTCAATTCTTTTTTTACCTATTTCCCTGTAAAATCTCTTTGTATCAGTCTGAAAAATCTTGTTTTGTCTGTAAAATTTTGCTCTTTTTTCATAGCGTCTTATTCTTTGAGCCTTCAGTTAGATTTTTTGCTTTATTTTTTCTTTATTTGATAAGACGTTATTATTATTATTATTATTATTATTATTATTATTATTATTATTATTATTGTTATACACATATACAATAAACATCTATATAAATGAATATCAGCGTGATCACATGCACACACTCAGACACACATGCACACACACACACACACACACACACACACACACACACACACACACACACATATATATATATATATATATATATTTAATCATTTCGCAGATACTGGCGGAATGAGAGTTGAGTGGAGGGATAAAAGAGCATGAGAGAAAAGATGCTAGTCAGTGAGAAAGGAGATGACTGTCGGCTTTACATTTAAATTCTTGGACATTGTAACTGTCGAAGTAATTATACAGAAGAGAATTGTACAAGCGGGAAGTGCGAGTAAAGAAACTGAGGGTGTAGAATTTGCAGTAACCTTTTATTGATTTCACTGTAAAAATGTGGAACTTAGTTGATAGTCTAATAGCACGGGTAAATATATACATAGGGTACACCAGTGGACTAAGTTTATCGGAGCAGAAGCCATAAATGTATTTGCAGAAAGGAAAGAGAGAACCCACATAACGTCGTTGAGAAAGTGACAGCATCTGAGCTCCGAATTCGAGTTCGATAAAATTACAGATTATCATCTAGATTTTGTCAAGTTCCACGAGGTGGACAGGAGAGGCACCTAACCATATATGACAGCAGTATTCAATACATTGTTTTGCTTTCAGGTAAACTAGGCTGAGCCATGCTAATGGAGTGTAGGAGCGATTGTCTGTGATGATTAACAAATAGTAGCCTCGATTTGGAAGCAGTAAAATTCACAAGCCATTTCTTACCCCAGTTCACCACAGATTGGAGGTCTTTTTAAGCTCAGGTTCGAGGTTCGATTTTAAGCCTCTGCAGATTTTTGTTCGAGGCGATATTAAACGGTGGTGTCTTCAGCGTATATACCATCTTCCGGTTTGCTTTCATCGAGGAGATCGTTAAAGTAGACCAGGAAATGCGTAGGGCCTAGAATAGCGCCTTGAGGGTCACCCGCGTACGTTGGATAATATCGAGAGACATGTTTGTTCGATAATACATTCATTGCGCGAAATGAAAAGAATGACTGGATTAGGTCAAACAAACGTCAAGTTTTACCATGTTCTCGCAGCTTGAGTAGAAGTCTAGCTTGCAAGATTCTGTTAAAATGTTTTGGAGATATCCATAGCAACGGTTCTATCTTCGGCGTTCTTGTGAAAAGCCTGGTATATATACTCAGTGATGGTCATCAGCATATGAGCAGTAGAACTTTTGAAACCGAAACCATAGTATTTGTCAGAGAAGATACTGTATGCTGTGCAAGATGTTAAACTACATCGCCGTTGATAATGGACTCAAACACTTCGCCAAAAATCAGTAAGAGGGTGATAGGTTGATAATTAGAGGGGTCACAGAGTTCTCCAGGTTTCTTAAACATAGTATCCACGGAGGAGGACTTCCAGCAGACAAGAAAGCAAGAAGCATATACAGTTACAGAGGTTGGTGAGAACAAAAGAAAGTTCAGGGGCACATGATTGGGATTCCGTCACCTCCGCTTGCTTTCTGGATGTCATGCTTTGAAATTAGGTTAGAGACCATCGAAAGTGTAATGTGTTTGTCATTCAGTTGAGATTTAGTTCTAGGTGGGTAGTTGAGTACAGATACTGCAGCCGAGTCCAGTGTCAAGTAATGAATCTGAGAGCAAAGCACTCTGCCTTGTCCACTGAAGAAATGAGGACATCAAATACATTAATTAAACAGGTGATTGAGGGCTTACTGTTATTTAGTGCACTTTTACAAAGCCTCCAGTAGTCTTTGGGGGTGGAACTTACGAGATGTTATGCGCTGCTACATTATGGTTGCAAGCAATAGCTTAGTTTCATCAAATACCTTCTTGCGCTCATTACGAGCAGAGGCAAAAAAAAGAACACCTATTATGGTCCGATGCTTGACTGGGGAGAACCAGGGTAAAAGATGAGGTTTATGTCGTAACTTCCTTTTTGGGATTAAATCATCGATGCCAGCCTTTAGATGCAGAGTTTTCCACGGAAAGACTAAAAACTTTGTTGCAATGGGAAATCAGCGAACGAGTCCCAATCTGCTGTTTGGTAGTAGTAATATATTCTGCTGGTCCGAGGTTCTTTGGTGGAGTGGGAGTGGAAGAAGATGTTAACGGAAACCACTGCATGGTCAGCGTTTCCGAGGGGACATATATGTTTGTCATTGAAAGAGTCAGGGATGGAAGTAAAACATAGAGCTAATAGACCGAGTGATTAAAAAATTCATGGTGTGATCACTAGCAAGATCTTTGACTGAGTTTTCCATCCACTTGGCGTGATGGGCGTCAAATTCGCCAAACATTGTTATATGGGCAAACGGATGAGAAAAAATGGCATTATCAATAATATTGGAGATGCTGTAAAGTACGGAATAGTCGGGAATTGAGTGGGAGCGGTAAAGAAAAAAGTTACTAATCGAGTTTAGTTGGGAGAGAAAGAAACATGTGGAAGAATGATCTCGGTATTCAAGAGAGATCACCCTAGCTGGAGGGAGGTGTTCACTTCAATAAACACTAAGCGCATGCATATGGACATTGGAGTCCTTCCTGAAGAAGGGAAAGTAACCAGGGACGTAGAAAGCAGAAGACAGGATAGAAGGTCAAGGTTTGTTTCACAACGTGTTAGGATGTCAGGTGAGTTTAATTGGAGGAACGAGTCAACGTTGTAAAATTTATTACGTATATCTCGTATTGTTGGGAAGGGCATGTTGACGGCTTTGCGTGTTTCTTTTTAGCTAGTTCAGGTTTTCTTTTATGATAATATGTATTCATGGTTAGTGAGTTTTATTATATATTAATATATAATAAAATATATAATATATATATTAATATATAATATATATATTAATATATAATATATATATTAATATATAATAAAATATATAATAATATAATATAATAAAATATATATAATTTATATATTATATATATATATATATATATATATATATATATATATATATATATATATATATATACGAGGATATGGAATGTTGAGATGGAATAAAATTCCGAATCAAAAGAGTTTGGCTAGCTTTGAATTTGAAACAAAGACACTTTGAATTGAAACAAAGACACACGCACATATATACAGACACATACACGTTTGTATATATATATATATATATATATATATATATATGTGTGTGTGTGTGTGTGTGTGTGTGTGTGTGTGTGTGTGTGTGTGTGTGCATGTATATATATATATATATATAGCCAACATTTTTTCATGAATGCATGTTTCATTAAAATATAGACACGTTTTTTCTATTCATTTTATGTAAAGTTTTTTAATTTTCTCTGATAATCTTAATAACATTAATATTAAATGAAGAAAGAAGATTACAATATTGATACATAATACTTTTAATAGTCCAATAAAGTTTACGGCATACATCAGCTATTTTCAAATATGTCAATTACAATATATATTTAAACACGGACAAAACATAATGGCAAACTGTTTTATTTTAGATGGAATATTTCCAAGCAACAACAAACTCGTGCATTTAAGACGCTGGAAGCGAATGTCGCATAACAGGACATGATGACACACATGACAACATGAGAGTGAAAACAAGAAATATTAAGTATGAGAAGCCATTGTTCAAAGTTCTAGGAAGCCAAACCTCAACGAAAGCCATTGGAATACACCAGTGGCTTTCGTTGAACTTTGGAATTCGATATTTCATTTTCTGTTTTAATTGAATTTATTTTATTTTCTGTTAAATTCATATTTTAGTTTTTTTTTATATATCATTAATTAACAGCAAGCTTTTTGCGTTTTTTTCCATATGATGAAAACTACACATGCATTAACTTTAATATTTGACTTAGTCCTTTTTTCCGCTTCTGTAGGCGTACTTGCACATTTCTTTCTGTGCACTGTCCACACAATATCATCTGAGCGTCTTGTATTGTTTTCATAGATCTCATTAGTGATAAATCCTGGTAGGTTTTCTATTAGAAACAGTTTGCTGCATTAGTTAAATATATCTCATGTGAAGACGCAACTTGCTCTTACACAGTTTCCATTTTCCTGTAATTATGTCATTGATTTTCTCTTGGTATATAGTCGGTTTGCGTCTAGTATATATTCTGATTTATTCAAATCTCATTTTCAAATAAATCATGTTGCCCACGCAGATATTTGTTGTGAATGTTGTATAACTCTTAGGCGCAATCACTGAATCATCGTTATACGTCGTTCTGCAAATGTATCGTTTGATCTCATATGATTTTCATCGTAAATATAGTATATTTTGTTCTAGGCAACTTTACGATGACTCACCGTATTTGTCCTCATGCTGTTATCATTTAGGCACCATGAGAATTTTGTGATATCAAGTATCTACTGGATTGTGTAAACAGGTATATCTATGCTGAATCGAAAGTAAGCTTTTGATCAGCATTGACTTAAAAAATGATAATAACTGAGGTGGTAAGAATATATATATATATATATATATATATATATATATATATATATATAAATTTTAAATCCAAAAAGATGATCAGACAGGTAAATGACAAAAAACCCGATTCTAATTAATATTCATTTCAATAATAGTAAAATTGATCAAGGTGGAGGGCCCGATGCAAATATTACATTCTATTTACAGAGACAAATAACAAAAATAAAACAAAAAATTCAATATTTAAATCCGTTGGAAAGCCATTTCTACGAGTTAATCCTCGCTTCTTCCGCAACGGCGAAACGAAAATTTTGTTTACGTAAATTCATATGTGTTAAAATATATTATACCGGTAGAAGTAAAAAAAAATCATCCATAAACAGGAAAAAATGCGATTAAATATTTTCGAATTTAAACAAGTGAAAAGGGGAAAGCAGACACATAACTATGTCTCATATTAGAAGTCATACCCCTCCCCCAAACAAGAGTCAATATTTAAAAGTTAAAATTTAGCAATGTCAGATGGATAGAAGTGGTTGGGGGAACGAAAAGAAAAAAAAAAGAAAAAAGAAAATAGGGGGAAGGGTGGTTGACTGGGAAGAAAGCTATGAACAATTTTTGCATTTATTTAAGATTTATTTAAGATTTATTTTTGAATTGGTTTGTCCAAAATTTTTCTATAACATTAGTTCCAGTCATTATTTATTTAATGTAAAATCTCGTTAGTGATTTTTTTTCAACATTGATATCAACAGATTTATTTTGTTTGTATGCGAAATGTTTTTCATATATATATATATATATATATATATATATATATATATTAATTAAAAAAATGGTTTGCTTTTCTTCCATTGGCCATACATTCATTGTTTATACCCACTTGTGTAAAACGTTGTCATCGATTTCTCTTTTTACTCAGATTAGTTCATTTGAAGAGGCATTTAGTCATATGAACCTATTTTCAGAGTTTTTATTGAAAATTTATTGGTCCTTTAAAGTATTGCGCCATTCACGATTTTATAATATGTTTATCATGTCTATACAATATTTTTCGACTGTTGATAACTTGTGTTAACGCTACGATCTGAGAAGCCTTTAACAAAGTAAGGATACGGAAATTGTAACGCTAGCACACTTTACAGAGTGATCGTAATATATCCGCTGTGTCAGTCTCTCAAAAGCCAGTTGTGTTATCAAGGAGAATAAACTTGTCCCATGAGTCTAAGACCTTAAGAAAAATGAGATCGGAAGATGAAAACTATCTAAAAAATGATGCGTATGTGAAACATTCGAGAATACATTTTTAGTTTGATTTTGATTAATTTGCGCAATAGTATATATATATATATATATATATATATATATATATATATATATATATATATAATTTGAATAAAGTTTATTGCCACACCCTACATTTTAACCTTTCCGTTTTTTCATACGATATTTTCGAATGTTTTTAAAACGTACAACAGTGATATTTCCGAGCGACTGGAATTTTTAAACAATTGAAAATATTCAAAATTAGGGAGGAGTTAATTAAGGCCCTTAAATCACTTTTATCCAAGTTTTTGTGTGATTCTTATATTGTTCTATAGGCGTTGTGACATATGGACATAACTTTTTATTTTTTATTCAGTATTTTTTCTGGAAACAGCGTAATGGCTAAATTACTTTTTGGCACAATCTGTAGACATCACCACTGTTCTATGGTTTGGCTTTTTTTACTATACTTCATGTTATCCCTGTGTCTTTTTCAATTTTCACTTTTAATTTTCACACGTGGCTAGCCATATTGATACAATTTTTAAGGTTTTCCAGGTTAAGTGTAGACTTGTTAGCCTTGTAAATATTCAACTGAATTTTATTTATATACCACAAATATGCTATTTTGTTCATTTGTATCATGTATATCTGTTTTGTAAATAACTACTTCAGTAATGCAAAGGCCATGAAGTGGGAATGTGTTTTTGTACATTTATTAGTGATGTCATGTTGCACGTTATTATGTAGGTATCTGGCGGTTTGGATCTTTTTTTTTTGCGTGTGTTTTAATTTTCTAAATTATTAGTACAGGCCTAAATTAATTTGATTGAACTTCTATTTAAAATTTTAATTAATTATGATTTCATGGTAAATCTTAATTAATTGATTAAAATCAATGTGCCCTACTTTGGATTTTACTTTTGAGTTGAACGGTGGTTTGATCCAAAAATTCGATGTCTAGTATTATTTTTTATTTGTTTCTTTAAAAATAAGATCGAATGGTATAATTATGTACTGTTTGATGAAATTTACAGTTATCATTAATCTTTTTCAGATGATGTGTGATGTCTGATTATTCGTTATGCTCTGATCAGTATCGACATATAACGGCTTCATTAGGCGATTTATTCAACATATTTTCCTTTTTAGTTACTTCAGATATGAAATGCGTTATTTTCCTTTAATTCTTACCCCCCCATGAAAATAAGCATTTTAGATAGTCGGTGGCTGTAATTGGAGTCAACAGATTCAGTCAGTTAAGTGTCATACGTATTACACGCTTTGGGGATCATGTTTCAAAAGTTATATGATTGACTAGACAGACGCTTTTCCCATAGTAGGTTTCCATTAATTTGTTCATTATACTGGTTGACAACCAAAGCTATAGAACCGAATCTGTCCTGTTATTTGACCCATAGTTGCAGGGATAAAACGGATTAATAACTTTACTAAGGTCATTCGCACGCAAGTGAATGCAACACATTCAAACTGATTTCGAACTCGGTTCTCTTATTGAGTCTAAATCCACTGCACCACAACGCATCTGATTATATGTCTTTAAATTCTAAATAATATTATGTAAATATAAATTTTAACATGTTTGTATATATATATATTTATATATATATGTGGATGCTACCTAATGGATCACAAATCAATTGCATATAATTTAGTGTAATCATATATTAAACACTTTTATACAGAGAGAGCAAATTAACCTCAATTTTGAAACATACTGTTCATTGTGTAGAATCTTCCTCTACCATGAATACTTTGTAAATGTCAAAATTATTCTCAATAATCTGGAAATATATGAATCAGCCGATTAGATGATCTTACAAGAATGGACACTCGAAAGACAAAATGAGTATAAAATTGAGTGAATTAATTTTGTGCAACGATATTTCTATATCGGAATAGGATGAATTCCAAAGAGGAATTATTATTATGCTGTAATTTTCCTTGTAATTCGATTTCTGGTGTAGTCACGCTACTTACCAAGTCTGCGGAATAACCTACGGCCGGTCCTGGTGCATTTTATGGATACATTTCAATTTATTTCTATCTCCCATGATATCACTCACGTTACAGAGACATTTCTCCTTCGCTTGTAGCTTAACAAGACAATTCTTTGTAAATCTCTTAAACTAGATTTTTTCGGGTTTTTTTTTCAATGTGTTGTTTTAATCTATTTTTAATAATTCCAAGTTCAGTAACTATCACTTGTACTATACTTGTTGACAATTTTTAATTTTTTCTATTTCAATTTCTATGTTTTATATTTTGATAGTTTTTCAAATTGCTTGGATCTTATGTTACAACCCGCGTGACAAGTTTTTTTTTTTTTGATAATAATAATAACTGTTATTATTAATAATAATATTATTATTATTTCCTTTGATTTATTGTCTGTAAATATTTTCATTCATCTCCCAACCAGAGAACTTATAGTAAAAAATGTCTGCATAATTTACACTGATCATTTTGTTAAAAAAATAAAAATAAATAAAAACAAAACAAAAATATGTCACACATATTTTACATTGCTAAAACTCTTCGTAATATGTGAGCTGTACTTGTGAGAAGAATATAAATATTGCTTTAATATATGAGTTACCGAGAACTCTTTCAGTGAATCTATTAGCACCTGTTCCAATCAATCCTTTGGTTCTAAATACAATTGGAATTATTTATAGCTTCAAGTAACACACGTTTTCTACTTCCTTTTTAAGATATTTGTATTTTTATAATATTTTGAAGATCTTCAAAGAAACATTACACTTTGCAGGGAATGCCGTTTCAATAAGTAGGTTCATTCTGTTTTTGTGGTATTTGACCGTAATATTTAGACATTATGTTTCATTGTTCTTTCTATATATTGTAAATTCCTATACTCATACCATTTTCGTGCTATTTCCTTCCCATATTTTCTGTTATTAGCCCTCCCTATCATAACGGTTTTTAAAATCATCAGCTGTTAACCCTGTGCTACCTAATACAGGATAGTTGTCTCTTGATATCTTTTCCATAATCAGTATTTCTTGCTAAGATATTTTCAGTTTTGTACAGGAGTAGAGTGAAATTTTTACCTTCCGTAAGAATTTAATAGAATGGCTAAAATATGAATGGCTTTACAATAATCTATCCAATCTGTGTAATGTTTTCAATCACATTTTACAATCGTTCGGGTTCATTTTATTTATCAACTGTTGCTATTTATTTGGTACACACATTTTCAATAGTAAGAATATTTTTTTAAATCAGAACGTTTGGGTAACAGTGTCGAGCGTGGACATTTCTCTCACCTGAATACATCGTACACATATATAAACAACCATTCACCCGTGCATTGAATACTTGTTATGGTGCAAAATATACTGGTAATGAGCACTTCCTCTGTCAATAAATAATAATATGCGTGAATTTCGGGGACAGTAGTGAGGCAGTCGAAACGCAGCCAACTATACAGTTCGGACTTTCACGTCTATTTGCTGACTACTGATACTCTTATTTGTATATATATATTCTGTTATTCTAATACACTTGTTGAAACTATCTTCTTGTTTCTGTGTGTTTCTTTTTAAAACAAACAGGCAACAATGGTAAATTTTTGTTTTATTTCCCGAAGACTTTTTCCCCTTCAAATTTATCCAAAATAGCAGTTAGTAATTGAAGAAATTTAACTTTATTGATCTTAAGGACGAGATAAAATCGAACTTAATCTCGTACTTTTTGTCTCCCGTAACTATCACGAAGTCATGTAATTAACTGCAGAATGAATTTCGGCGTAGGCAACAAATTCCGGCCTATTTATTTCCTTTACTGAAGTTTCCGCCTATTTATTTCTTGTAATGAAAGTAATAGGTGGACATTTCAGTAAAGGAAGTAAGTAGGCGGAAAATAGGCCGAAATTTGTTACCTACGCTGAAAGTCATTCAGCAGTTAATTACATGACTGCGTTAGAATTACGGGAGACAAAATGAACGAGATGTAGTTCGATTTTTTCTGGACGTTCAGATCAAGAAATATAGGTTTCTTCAATAACTAATTGTTGATTGGAGTTCAGCATATACATTTGCAGAGAAATAAGGCTTTTTTTGTATAAATTTGAAGGGGGAAAAGCCTTCGGTACCTAAAAAGTAAATTTACCGCCACAACAACTTGGAGACGAAGATTCGCTTCAACATTACTGCTGCCACATATGGGCGAACGCCACTTCTATTCATCTCAGAGTTCTCGATGAAATCCAAACGAGAATCTGCAATGTAATCGATCCCGTCGTGGCAGTTCATCTCCTGCCATTTTCTCTACCGAAAAGATGTAGCTTCCTTCTGTCTCTTCCACAAATATTTTCATGGTCTCTGCTCCGACAAACATATCTCGATGGAGCTCCCTCTACATGAAGTTACTCGAGCAACTAGAATTACAACAATGTCGCTCATATTTACTGTCAAAATAATTAAACTTAACTGCCTGTTCTCCTATAAAGGCTTTTTTCTCCCACTTTCAGCTTGTAAAATTGAGTTTCCGTATACTTGTTTACTGTTGGCTATAATGTCCTATGATTTCAATGCAGCATAAATCCACATCTTTTTATTCCTTGATTTCTATATTTTTCTTTTTTTCTGGACACCCATTGAATCTTGCTCTTCACACATTACACTCACGTAACTGTCTCTAAACCATTATTCTCATTCTTCTCTTACCCATTTTATATTGATATAATCTTTCTCTGTCCTGCTACATAGATCACTGAACACCAGTGGCATTAATACTTTGATCAGGGTTATGCGATTAAGTAAATATCAACCACAATTGATTATTAATTCCCGACAAGTTTTTTACAACAATATCGTATGAATTGAATACGTATTCTTTGTACGAAATATGATTGAACACCAGGTTTCTATGAAGTTATTTTGTAAACATGATTTGGTCAAAGACAGATATATATTTGGCCTTTTTTATTTTCTAAATTTATATTACGCGTAATATTTGTTTTTAATAAAAAACTTGTATTGCCGGTAGTATTTTACTTCGATCTTTTTCAAAGTTTAATGCTATAAAAATTTACTTCTCCAAAAAAGGATTTCGAGAATTTTTACCAGAAATTTATATTTTTATACTTTCAAATTTTTGTAAAACTACTTTGGGTATTAACTATTTGACCGTAGTTGGAACTCTAACAGGCGCTACAACACCGGGTCAGAGTTGACCTGAAAATATCAGGAATTGTTCTACGATCCTCATCTACAACCAATCAGAGGTCTTGCTGATAAATGCGGTTTATTTTCATACCGAAGACCAGTATGAATATTATCGTCGTACGCAGGACATTCTATCATGCGTTTCCTTCCATTTTGACAGGAAATATCTAATTTCATCAGCAATACCTTCCGGGATTGCATTGATTTTTGTTTCTTTTTAGCATTAATAAATCATACACGCGGGTTTCATGCATTCGCAAAAGATGTGTCAAATGTTGCTTACATTGTCATTTCATAGGAATTCTAATTTTTTAGGATTTATTATTCCGGGGTACATTTTTTTCATTTATTGCTTTTTATTATTATTATTATTATTATTATTATTATTATTATTATTATTATTATTATTAAGTTTTATCTATTTATTAATAACAATATTTCAACTTCCAAACCCAGAACTTGTTCACGTGAACGCTATACTCATTTGTTCTGATCTGAAATGTCTTGCTTAGAACATATCATATCATATATTTTCTATTGTCGATTCAAATATATAACGTGCTATTTTCCCACATAACAAAATGGCGCAGGTAGTTTTTCCAGAACCAAGTATGCCAGCGATAAATGCGTCGAATAAACAGTTCATAAATTTGGAATAACAGTATAAATAAGAAACACATAAAAGTTGCTAAAATAGTACAGCGAAAATTCCGTGGCCATCGCAAAATAGAAGCGAAAAATAGTTCGAAGATGAGAAAAATAGTTCGAATATGATATTTATTAAATAGGAATAAGAATGACTATTACAGATAGAGTTTGATATTTGGCTCAGTTTTCAGGTATTAGCTTCTCATACTATTATTTTTATTTTATAATAATATCTCCCCATGCAAGGCATTGTACTGCCACTGATTTGCAGGGGGTTGTATAGGAGGAAATTATGGGAAAGAGTGACAAATTATAGGGAGTGTCAGGAAGTGAATAAGAGAAGTATAATTATACTGATGTAATTGGAGTGGCCGGAGAAAAGAGCATGAGTGAGGATGCAGGTTAGTGATATAGGAGATGACTACTGACTGTACATTTAAATTCTTGGAGATTATAGCTGTCAGGAAAACACGTATTTTGAATTTTGCGATTTGATAACTAGTCAGGATCCAGAGTTCCGCTACATTCCTGCTACTTTTTATAAAGTGTATCAGAAATATTTTTAAAATTAGATGCGTGTTCTTTACACCAAATATAATGACAAAGTCCACATCAACATTCGTCTGCCAATCCTGCATTTTTGATTTTTTAAGTTTATAAAAAGAGTTCGAAGTATATGACGGTGCCTTGTCAATTAGACAAAGTTACGTTTATTTATTCATTCGTCCTTCGTGTACAATTGTGGCTAGTCACTTTCCATAGCTTAACACGCATTGAAGTGGGTTAAATGAAAAGTTTTCATTTTAATAATGGCAGGACACATATATCGTGGGCAGGCAGTTATATGAACTGTTGGGCAAAAGACCGAGCGGAGATAGCCTGTTATAATTATCATACGCATATATACCTGTGTATATATGTGTGTATGTGTATTTACGCAGCATTTTTTCTCTTTTTTAGGCATGTTTCTTTACATGCTTTTACGCGTGCATGACCAAGATATTACAATATATGAAAAAATCAATTATGATGATTGTCACGTTCTAATGAAAGCTAAGCAATTCGTCAACCGTTATATTTAAAGCTAGAATAAATATTACAGTAATTTTAAGAAACACAGTTTTGCTGTTATTGATTGTTTTTACAACTCACACCACTATTTTTAGAGAATGAGATTGAAAATATTTTGGAAATTCGAAAAATGAAAACTGAAATGATCTGTAAAAGTAACAGCAGATTTCTTACAGCTTTCAAATATAATACACCAAAGATTATCCATGAGTACGAACGGATTTTATTAAAAAAAAGCAAACATAACTTTTGCAATTTTTTTAACCATATATATATATATATATATATATATATATATATATATATATATATATAACATTAATCCAAAAGGAAAAGCAGGTATCTAAATTCCAACAACCCGATCCTAATTAATATTAATTACATTTATAGTAAATCTTATCAAGGTGGAGGGCTCAATGCAATTTATATTCAAATTATAGAGGCGAGTAAACAATAAAATAAATTCCCATGTTCAAATCAGTTGTATGATCATTTCTACGAGAAGTTTCTAAAAGAAATTTCGCGTATCATCAGTAACTTTTATTACAAAAGCCAATTTATCAAATAAACACAGAATTTTACCGACGGAAGTTCCAAAAAATATTACTCACGGAAAAATTATAGGTGTGAGATTTACAAGAAAGCAGGCAAAAATATGTCTATTTTTATTTTTAGATGTTTTGGAAAACCCTTACTTTTAAACTAAATCGATATTTGAAAGTGGAAATTTAGCCTTGTCTAGCACTAAGAAATGGAGTGAGGAAGACTAAAGGAAAGAAGGAAGTAATGGTAAATATTTAAAAATTGGGAAGGGGTGGCTTCCAGGGAAGTAAGCGAAGAAAAGAAAAGAAAAGAAAAGGAAAGAAAGAAAAGAAAAAAAAATCTCCATAGAAACTTTAACAAACGTATTGACAAATAAAATATAGCGGTTTGTGGTTTAAATAAATGGGACACGTTTGTTAACGTTTATATGAAGATGAATTTTTCTTTTTTCTTTTCTTTCTTTTCTTTTCTTTTCTTAGCTTACTTCCCTGTCAACCACCCTTTCTCACTTTTTTCTTTTTCCCGTTACTTCTTGCTTTCCTTTAGTCTTCCCCCTCAATTGCTTAGAGCCAGACAAGGCTAAATTTCCAATTTCAACTCTCGACTTAGTTTAAAATAAAGGTTTTCAAAAAATTAAAAATAATAATAGACATAGTTTTTCGTCTGCTTTCTTGTGAATCTCACCCCATTAATATTTCCGTGATGAATATGTTTGAATTTCCGCCGGTAAAATATACGTTTACAAGTCAACCATCCGTCCGTGCATGGTCAGGTGCCCCTGCCGTTCTCCTCAGTGTTCTTGACAAGCTCCAAAGGAGAGTCTGTAATGTGATAGGTACTGATCTGGCGACTCGACTGCAGCCACTTCCCCATCGTCGAAATGTGGCCTCCCTTTGTCTCTTCTATAAATACTTTCATGGCTTCTGCTCGGATGAGCTTAAGTCACTGATGCCTTCTCAACAGGTGTTTACTCGTGCAACCAGACTGGCAACTGGGTCCCGCCCATTCAAAGTCAGGTTAGCCAAACGCAGACGACAATTTTACTCCTGCAGCTTCCTCTCTCGCACTTCCCGCCTGTAGAACTCACTCCCGTATTCTTGCTTTCCTGACGGCTACAACCTCCAGAAATTTAAATGCAAAGTCAATACTCATCTACTAACCACTGGCCTCTATCTCTCTCCCCTCCCCATGTATAACCTTCCCTTTCTCTCCGCCTATGTATCTGTCATCGCACCTGCTTTCTCAGCTTTCTATTGTTCCTTTCTAACTAGTTTGTACTCCTCACTCTTTTCTAATTAATCTTTTTACTATTTATGTAACCCCCTGCACATCAGTGGCGTTTCCGCCTTGTTCGGGGTGAAATGATTAAAAAAAAAATGTGTTTATTTTGTAAATTGATTTTTGTTATAAAAGTTACTGATGATACGTGAAATTTGTTTTAGAAATTTCTCGTAGGAATGGCACTATAACTGATTTGAACATCGGAATTTATTTTATATTATATATATATATACATACATACATATATATATATATATATATATATATATATATATATATATATATATATGTGTGTGTGTGTGTGTGTGTGTGTGTGTGTGTGTGTGTGTACATGACTTTGTTCCTGTTGGGGAATTTATTGAAATGCTTTTATGCATGTATAAAGCGTTCAATTATCCATCGTCATATCGGCTGAAGCATCTAGAGACTTTTTAAAACTATCCATGTTGGGTAAATAAAGGAAAAAAAAACAATGTTTGTCGCACCCTTTAATGTACTTCTACAGAACAAATGAAGTTGATGATCGAAATTCTGAAGCAGTAAGAATGATATATTTCAAAATAAATAAAAATTAAATTGGCGAAATACGTGTCTCCACGCACATCTCAGTCGAAAACTTTTCCGTACATTGAATGTTTTTATTTTTATTTTTTGCGTGATTTATTTTTTTATATTTCTCATATCGACAAACAAGAAATTGTGAATACACGGGGAAAGAATGTAAATTTTTATTTCTTTCATATCTCGGAACGCATAACACAACATTATTTCAATTTCGCTATTCAAATACCTAACGGTACTTGATTAGTTAATTCCACTCATTCACTGAAAAACACTATAGCATGATTTTAAAATGGCGCAAACTTAATAAAACCAAAGTTTTTATCTTCACATGTTTATGTTATAAAGAAGAAAAAATATAAAATTTTTATTTATTTTTTAAAAAAGGAATATTATCTAAATGGTTAAAAAAATTTCTTTAAAAATCTTTATTTTTATTCGTCAGTACTGCAGATTTTGCTAGATTTATTTTTACGACAAACGAAATATTACACAAATTACAACACTTTCATTTTTAAATACATCCAAAAACATATAATAGTCAGATTCTCATGATACTTTCAGCACTTATTCAAATTGAATGAAATCATTTTCGAAATATTTATTTTTTTAAATCTTGTTAAAAAAAGAATTTTTACATAAGTGACCTCTTGAAATGCCTAGAAATTAAGACTTTTCAGGAATTTTTATTATTAGTTAAATGCAGGATACCTCGGAGAATGTTAATGTTTTTTTTTCTTAAAACATAAATTCTTTTTTCATAAATAATGCTTCCAGTTGCAGAAAGAGAAATGCAATAAATCTCTGTCAATTTTTATTTACATAAACATTTAATTACTCTTATTATCAGTATATATAAAGGATATCATAGACTGCAGAGACAATTATTTTTCGATGAATCATGAATTTTTCCAAGAATTGATTTCATTTCTATTTTTTATTATAATAATTTTTAAAGAGACAAAAATCTTTTCAAATTTCAACCAATCATTTTTTCAATTAGGATATTACGTTAAAAAGTGAAGACTATATTGCTAATCAAAAACTTAAAAGAGTTATACTAATATTAGAACCATGCAATACTTTAAATAATGTAAATTTTTGTGTGTGAAGATGAACCGTATTTTGCTTTACCTGTGGTCCTAATTACAATAACATTAAAAAAAGTCATACTTTTTAAGGGTGATACTCCGTAAAGGAGAATAAAAAACTTATATAAACATTTTCCAGCAGAGTATAACTGTCGCTCGTTTACCCTACTTCCCAAGATAGGGGTTGTACTTGATCTTGACATCAATTGCCATGAAGATTTTGATGCTGTAATTTGATGGTTTATTTGAGATCTACATGCAAAAGTTGCAGCAGCTAGGGAAGGCAAACAACTGCACATCAACAGTCAAAAACTCGTGTGGAATATCATGTATGACACAGGCTTCGATGAAAATATCCCACAACTTCTTGATTCGGGCAAACCTGTCCGTTCCTCTTCGCTGTTCTCTGGTATTAGTCATCAAAGCGTAGGTAGTTGAGGAGGAAGGAAAAGCGCCTCGCAGATATAACTGCCCTTTAGAAATTGGAACGAACTTTAGGTCTCCCAACTTCCGTAATGGAGAGTGGTGTTATCTCCTGTAGCTACTAAAACTGAGGACCCCAAACATGTCACCTATCTCATCATGTGTTGTAAGTTATGATGTGGCCTCCTGATGCGAGTATTTTGCTGCATCACTGTTTAATTTCGGTTGATTCACGTCAAAATTTTATTGATGATTTCACCTACAGACAACAAAGAGAAACACTTCTCTGCGATAACCGCTTGGAAAGTTTGTTGGGAGGGGCCAGTCCGGACCCCATGTAATATATTGCATGCAGGATTACGTACTGCCCTTGCATTTTCCATAGTGCTCTATATAAAGTTTTTTCTAGATTTAATGGCAGCTGTGTTGAAGCGTACAACAAACTCATCACGATCTGTTTCAGGTACAGTGCGTCGTCGTCGTCGTCCACGGTGAGCAGCAGGGGCAACAACAGTTAAAGAAGCAGAGCCAGCACCTGCAGTGTAAGGGCCTAACTGAGGCTAAGCAGGGCTAACATGCACTACCTTCTTTTTCTTTCTTGGACGTACATCTTCCAAGTCACTATTGTCACTGCTATCCCTAGGTTCTTGGACTTATTATCATCAATATCGTTGTCATATAATTCTTCAACTCTAAATTGTCGACTTCACCATCAGAACACTCACAGACAATAACCTCTATCTCACTGTCAGTAATTGATTTCTAATTAAAGCCATTTTAGATGAACCAGAAATCTGAAGGCGTAAATATATATTTGTAAATAACACACAATAACTATTTACACAGCTTCATAATCCTACCGTTTATTAAAACAATACGTAATCATTACCCTGGGTAGGTTATACCCACCATGCACAACACCGTGTATCATTGACCATGGGAATACGTTACCTAGACGCAGAGCTACAACTTTGGGGAGCAGAGATAGCGAAACGGCGCATACATTCCCCTACATTGTCAAGTGGACAAATGAAGCTACAAAGCAACTAGGACACCTCAGGGCGCGGAACCCATACGCACGCTCAAAGACGACATATGTGCTGGTTACTATATACCACAGTTTAGCGTTCTAAGTTTAAGGTAATTATCAAAATATTTTTTTCTTTTAATTAAAGCTAAATTGAAAGTTTCAAAATGTATTTTACATTTATTAAATTGACTTAAAAAGTATCATAACTGAGTGGAGGTACCTAGTTTTGATATTTATTAATTTATCCCCGATTTATGCATTTTAAAATGATAGACTAAAATAAATTATGAGAAAGTGGAAATAATACCGACAGATAAAATTACAAAAATTAAACAAATATATCATAAAAATTAATGAGTGTAATTGTTCAATGAAATCAACTTTGGTTTCAACCACGTCCTACAAACGACTTCGGTATCACTATGCACTAACAGACTTACAGGTAAATACACACACATACCTACAACATTTAACGACAGCAGAAGCAGCAAAAAAGGACATTCTTTTAAAGGCTCGGTTCAGAAGTGGACGTGATGTCATGTTCTCCTATCATTCTAAAATGAGGTTCTGATCTCGAAATATTTATGAATAATAAATTGGTAATACTCAACATATTTTTCAACTTCCATTATTTTACTAAACGCATTGTGATAGCCTTCAAATACTTACACATACACAATATCAATATATATCTATATATATATATGTGTGTGTGTGTGTGTGTGTGTGTGTTTATTTATACCAGTACATTTATACATGTAAATATTCGTATTTTTTCTGCATATATATATATGCAGAATAAAAGTTGTTTCAACGATAGATATTTGTTCGTGAAACCGTGAATGTTTTTTAAAATTGCAGATTTTTGTTGCTTTATTTTTAAGAAATTTGCATTTTTATGATGTATTAAATATACATAAGGCTTTTTGTGTCGCTACGCCTATTTGTAGTCTCAAGTTCACTCTCTTCAGGCGAAAAATTTTGTTATTTGATATATCGAGATAGATTTGTTTTTCTAATGACCAAACTATTGTGTATAAATACATAGAAAAGTGGTTAGCGGGTGAGAAATTTCAATTGCGTGTGTATTGGGTGTTTTTTGAATATAAGTTTAACCTCTCCCGTCACTTTCCGTTGGCTATAAATATTTTTATATGACTTGTAAAATATGATGTAAGAGGAAATTGTGTGTTTCCCAAAATTTACCAGAATGCAGTGGAGGCATATTCAGAGTAATGACTATCTACAATAATGCAGATAATGTCACGAAAATGATGACGGAAGAAATATTAATATAAAGTAAAAGCCTTTCCTAAAAAAAAAACATGAAAAACATTACACATACACGCACACACAGAGACAATAAATTCAAAAGCGATCAAAAACTAAAAATATACAACATTTATAGTATTCCGAAAACTGTAAGAAATAATTAGATGACAGGTAGTGCAGAAATAAATAAAAATTTTTGAGAAAACTTTGAAGTATAAAGAGGAAACCAAAATAGTGCAAGTCACTGTAAGAAAATTTTATAGCCATCGGAATGTGACAAGAGAATCAACACGCATATAAAATGTCTGACCTGCTAACCATGTATCTCTCTAGGCATACATGATAATCTGGCAATCAGAAAAACAAATAGAACAAGATATAGGCAATGAAAATTTATTCGCCAGAACAGAGTCAGATTTAGACTCGAATCACATGTTGCTACACAAATCTCATCACAAACACCCAATATATATCTTACAAAAAATGCAAATTAATAATAATATGTACAGTAAATATACACTTTATTTTATGCCATCAATAGTTCTCATAGGTTTTTCATATATATATATATATATATATATACATGTCTATGTATATATATATATATATATATATAAATATAAATATACATATCTATGTGTGTATATAAAGATAGCCATATATATAGATAAATGTCTGCAGACATATATGCCTATATGTATCTGTGTCCAAATATGTGCACATTTGTTTGTACCTATATATATATATATATATATATATATGTCTGTCTGATATTACCTACATGTTTATGCTTTTCAGAGAAATGTTGTATAATAGTACTCTGATCAGAAAGATGACTTGTAAGTCTACGGGAGAGCGTGGTTGCAGTAAAACCAATATATGTACTAGGTTTTTGATTAGTATCAGAGATGCAATCTCTGAATGGGCATGTAATTTAATAATGGATTTTCTAACTCCGTTGTTGATCAACAAATTAAAATGTATCTCAACAAAATTAACAATAGCTCTAACAATAATGATAATATTAATAATAATGGTTTACATCAAAATAAACATAACACTATTAACTTATACTATTGCAACCAAATACATAATAATTATAAACAAGACGAAAAAATTCTCAAAAACATAATACGTAGAAATGTTAAACCAGTCGAAAGTAATAAGCATATTAAACTCATTATATATTATAAAAAGTTTAAAACAATTTACCTCATAGTCTATAATAACCCAACAAGCACTAAACTAAATTCTCTACAAAAAACAATGTAGTGTACCAATTTACATGCCCATACAGTGATTGCATCTCTGATAATAATAAAAAACATAGTACATATATTGGTTTTACTACAACCACGCTTTCCAATAGACTTACATGTCATCTTTCTGATCAGAGTGCTATTAAACAACATTTCTCTGAAAAACATAAACATGTAGGTAATATCAGACAGATTTTGGTCAACAATACGGTGATCCTTACTGATACATAGAGTAAGAGGAACTTGCAGATATTGGAGGCCATGTACATCAAATCGAAACAACCAGCGCTCAATAAAATCAACTTTAAAACAGAAAATAACATATTACATTGCATTTGACTACATGGTTTTGTTGTCATTTCGCGCTATCCCGCGGTGTGACGTCATAAAACCGCATCGCAAAATTAAGAACTGCGTTTATTATTTTTGATAACTACTGCCGTTGCCAAGCGGAGTTTTATGTTAACAAAAAATGAAATCGTCGGTGATAGTGGATTTTATAATATTTCAGTTTAAACAACCTCGATGAAAATGGCTCATGTAAGCCGAAAGCTTTAGAAGAAAACCAATAAATATTTATCCAAATGTTGGAGTATTTTTGTCTTTATTTTCAACTGAAATTAAAGCAAAAATACGACGTTTAGAACGGCTCATAATTAAACATAATAGACATTTATTTTCTCTTATATTTAACAGCATATGTTTAGAAAATTACTTGCTGCCACGATAGACTATATATATATATATATATATATATATATATATATATATATATATATATATACGTTCATTAATTGGAACATAAGAAAACTTTTAACCATCAATTTCTGAAAAATGCTTATTGAAAAAATTTAATTTTGCTAAAAGCTACAAAAAAATCCCATCTGGTTATATTGACATATTACTATATTGCTCGAAATCTGTACTTTTACAGTTAAGCATGGATCAAAAAATCATACCTTTGATGTACCACAAGGATCGTATGATGGAGCAGATTTTTTAGAATTGATTTGAGTATACATTGCAAATAAAGTTAACGAAATAATCCTCATAGTCAACCGAAAATTCTATAGAGGTTACGGATTATTGGTAGCACCAGACAACAAAAGAGAAAATGATAAAAGAAGGAAAGAGCATTTCCAACTATTCAAAAGATTAGATTTTGATATAATAGTAGAAACAAATAAAAATTGCTCCAATATTTAGATTTGGATTTTAATTTACATACTTATAATGTCTCGCCATACAACAAAACAAATACTAAGATAACATACATAAATACAAAATCTAACCATTCCAAAAGTATAATTAGACACATTCACAAAGGAATAGAACACAGCTCATCAAATAATTCGTAACACAAATCAATTTTTAACGAAAAGAAAAATATCTATGAGGAACAAACAGACCAACAAATAACGATAATAGAAAACGAAACATTTAATTTATAATTAAAGACCAAAATAGGACAAATATGTTTAAACTGATAGATAGACACTTTTTAAAATGATCAGAACTAAACAAAATGTTCAACAGAAACACAATTAAACTAAGTTATAGTTACAGTAGTAATTTAGATTGTTTCATAAAAAAGTAAAAGCCAGAAACTTAGCAGTATACAAAACAAAACCACTAATAATGTTTGCAATAAAAATAAATGTCCACTTTTAGGAATTTGCAACACATTTACACGGCAAAGCCACATCACTTATATTGCCAAAATAAATTATATTTGGGTTCAACCAAAGACACATTTGAGACCAGGTGGTTCAATCACAAGACTACATTAAAAATATAAAACTTAAAAAACTTTAGAATTTGGCTAGCCACATGTGGAAATTAAAATCAAAATATGGAAAGACCCAAACATAACGGAGAGTATATTAAAAATATCAATAGCTACAATGTTGGCAGAATATGTATACTGTGCCAAGACGAACAGTTAGTTGTTTAATTATTCTGTGATCAGAAATTTTAAAAAAATTATCTGAAAAACTTAAACATGTAGGTAACATCAGACAGATTTTGATCAACAATACGGTGCTCCTTCCTCATACCCAGAGTAAGACGAACCTGCATACATTGAAGGCCATGTACATCAAATCTAAACAACCAACACACAATAAAATCACATTTACATCCGAACATAACACATTACATTGCATTTGACTACATGGTTTTGTTGTCATTTCGCGCTATCAAGCGGTGTGACGTCATAAAACCGCATTGCAAATTTGAGAACTGCGTTTATTATTTTTGGTAACTATTGCCGTTTAAGAGCGGAGTTTTATGTCAACACAAAATAAAATCGTCGGTGATTGTCGATGTTATTGTATTACAGTCTAAATAACCTCTCTGAAGATGGGTCATGTGAGCCGGACGCTTAGAAGCAAATCAATAAAAGATTATCTAAATTTTGGAGAATGTTTCTCTTTATTTTCAACTGAAATTAACGCCAAAATACGCAGAAGGCTATAATGCCACGCACTGTCAAATGCTTTGTAGATATCCAGGGCAAGGGCTTGAGTTTCGCTGCTGTTATCAAGAGCCTGGTATAGGTACTCAGTGATGGTCGTTATTCTGTCAACGATAGACCTGACGAAGTTGAAGCTATGCTGACTGACGGAGATAGGCAATAGGCCATGTGAAGTTAAACCATTTTAGCATTAATGTTAGCTTCGAACAAATTGCCAAATTATTTAGTAGACTGATAGGGGGTATCAGTGAGGTCTGAGGGTTCTTGCAAATACTTAAGAACAGAAATAACAGATGATAACTTCCAGCATGCAGGAAAACGAGACAGTAATTTTAGAGTTTAGAGAGGACAGATTGGAGGTCAAGGGCATATTTTTAAGACAATGATTTAGGATCCAGTCAACTCTGCTTAACTGATGTGGGTTAAGTTTTGAAATTCCTGTGGAAACAAGCGAAGGGGTAATCAAAACGTCGTCGGTTGAGCCCCAGTTCTATGTGGGAAATACGCTGTAGATAATCCATACGAATTAAATGTAGAATTGTAGGAGATTTTAAGAGAAAATCACTCAGACTGTAGCTGCGAGGACCTCATAGTTATTAATTAAATTAAGAATGGGAGGTTTGCTTCGGTTGAAGACATAATTGCTAAGTCGTCAGTAATATTTGCAGCCGAAATTGAGCGCTACCATATAAAGATTTCTTAGTTCAGCAAACAACAAGTTACCCTCGTTCAGAATCTTATTATATTCATTATGAGCAGAGGGAAAAAGTTGCTTATTTTCGCCAGACGCATGACTTCGAAAAAGGTGGAAGTGGCAATTACTGTGGGTTATGGTGAACCAAATGGGAAAATGGGGTTTATGGTGGAACTGCCTGTCTGGGATGAAAGCATCGACGCCCGATTTGTCCGAAAAAGATATCTCGTGAGCGCAGTGTTCAACTGGGAGACTAAACTAAACACTAAACACTTTCTTCCAAGGGACGTCTCACCAAAAATTTGTATTGCATCTCTTTCAGATGTTTGATAGCAGTAAGTGATTCTGCATGTCGATCTTTCCTGGGCGGGATAGGGAGTGTACAGAGGTATTAACAGAAAACACATTATGATCAGATTTGCCCTTTTGGCAAATCTGAATGATGGCAGGAGTCAATGATAGAAGTGAATCAGAAATCTAGCAGAGAAGCGTGTTCTACACGCATACTGGGGACAAGTGTGAGAAAGATAATAACTTGCGTAAAAGACTGGGTGATTTTAAAGTTCAGGTTGTGTATGCAAAGATAATCGGTATCAGAGTTTTCCAGTCAATATGCATAGTTTGGATAGAAGTCAGCGAACACAAATAGGTTGGTGAAGAGGTGAGAGGCAATGGACTTCTCTATATTACCAGAGATACCGCTCAGCATGGAACAGCACAGAGAGGAAAGGATGCAGTAGAGAAAGAGCAGATAGCTAAGTGAATTTAGTAAGTCAAGACAGAGGCATATATATAGATGGTCAGGCTAGTCAAGAGAAAAATCCCTAACCAGAAGGAAATGTTTGCTGACATAGACACACACATCATGCATATGGATACTTTAGCCATTCCTTAGGTAGGAAGGTAAGGCAGAATAAAAGATTGCGCACACATTTGCATATGTATATATTTATATATAGTTAGTGTATCAAGGCAGTAAATAATTTTCTAAACATATACTGTTAAATATAAGAAACAATGAATTTTAATTATGTTTAATTATGAGCCGTTCGAAACATCGAATATTGGCTTTTATTTCAGTTGAAAATGAAGGCAAAATTTCTCCAACACCCGGACAATTCCTCATCAAGTTATCTCCAAGCGCTCGGAACATATTAGCAATCTCCAGAGAGACCATAAAGACGGTAACACAGAAACATCCACCATCAGATACGACCTCATCCCGTGTTGACATAAAACTCCGCTAAGCAACAGCAAAAATATCAAACGCAGTTAGCAAATTTGCAATGCGGTTCTATAATGTCACACAGCACGATAACGCGAAATGACAACAGAACCATACATTCAAATGCAATGCATTCTGCCACGACCAAACCCAAACGCGTCCCAAACAAATGTGGGTTACCTGGATTCAATACAGATAGCCTACAGCATCTTTACTTTGGAAACAAATGAGTTTTACCACAAATTCTACCCTTCAGCTACTTTTCTCGGACTTGCCGCCTGTGGAACTCCTTTCCGGATTTTAATTTCTTTAGAACTACATTCTACAAAAAATTACATGCAACGACAACTGTTCTTCTTCTCACATTACACTTTACATCTTACGCAGCTCTCTTCACAGCCATGTAACTGTACTTCTCTAACCCATTCTGTGAACTGACTACTCCCTATTCAGTCTCCTATTATATAGTCTCCTGCGCACCAGTAAAAGTACTGCCTTGAGTGTTGTATGACTATATATATCTATCTATATATATATATATAAATATATATATATATATATATATATATATATATATATATATATATATATATATATATATAACAACACTCAAGGCAGTAATATTACGCTCTCACACCCTGACTGAGCACTCTGGAAGAGTAGGAGACTTTGTAAACAGTTTCTACTCCGGCATATACGCATCGCTCATTCAATAATGAATAAGATCATTCTAGCTATTGGGCGTGTTTATACGCGCTAAAAAGCTTGCCTTCTTCTACCGGACGCCGATGAGGTCGGGTTTCAATGCTGGGTTAGGAAGCGATCGGAGTCTAAACCGTACTGATGAGCTGTGATACCGCGAAACAGATCTGTCTACGGATGACTATATATATATATATATATATATATATATATATATATATATATATATATATATAGAAGAATACCTAGAGAGCCAGACAACCTCCCTAGGTTTCACTTAAACAAAGCGTCAGGAAGAGCCAGCTTTCTCTGACGATCCGTTTAGGTGAAACCTAGTTAGGTTGTCTGCCTCACTAGGTATTCTTTATTTATTCTGCTATACCTAAATATTGAATGCTTTTTTGTTAGTTGATTATTCGTGTCGGGAATTTTTCTTTGGGATACGTGCTGGCTAGGTCTGACCTCTTTTGACTGATGTTTATGTACCTAGCTCTTTCTTTTTATAACAATTTTCCCTTCTTCTTAGATACGTGGAAAGTTTTTCGACACGAGTATAATTATTATCTTATATATATATATATATATATATATATATATATATATATATATAAATTTATATTTATATACATACATATATATATATATATATATAGTTTGATATGCGCGCACACACACACACACACACACACACACATATATATATTCTTATATATATATATATATATATATATATATATATATATATATATATATATATATGATAGTGTCTGTGATTAAGCCTTTGTAAAGCACTTACGAAACTAATAAAACTTTGACGGTGTAAAAAAGAATAAAACTGTCAGTTTCTTCCTTTTTTCTCAGCTTGTAGAATTTTCTCACCTTGTAGAATTTTGTCAACACTAAAAGCTCTGAGGGAAAAGCTTTTTTTTTCGTGATATTTTGCGATAGTACACCACTCTCCTACCTAGCTAATGTAGGCCCAAATGCCCTGTGTACTTAATAAGACATTTTGGATGATAGTGAAAATTAAGTAATTCAATCGCATTAATTTCCCATGTGGTTTCTGTATTTGGCAAAAGAAAAGTTGGTGTGAACATGTGCTCAAAAAACCCCGCCAATCTTACATATATATCTGCAGACAAAATAAACACTCTAGGAAAGTAATTATGCGAATTTACAACTTATACATGTGGTGTTATGTTTTTTAATCTCAACCACATATTTTTGCGATATATTTCACAGTTATGGTGTATTTAAAATATACTTCTATACGTATACATATATATATATATATATATATATATATATATGTGTGTGTGTGTGTGTGTGTGTGTGCGTATGTATGTATGTCCGTGTTTATATATTCCCATCTTTCTCTCTCTCTATCTCTCTGTATATATATATATATATATATATATATATATATATATGAGTGTTTATACATATCTTTCTTTATATATATGTCTGTGTGTGCGTATATATATGTATGCATGTATAAGTGAGTGAATATTTTTATTTATATATATATCTAAATATGTATTTATATATATTTACGTTTGTGTTTATCTATCTATCTATCTATCTATCTATCTATCTATCTATCTATCTATCTATCTATCTATCTATCTCTATATATATACATGTGAGTGTATGTTCTTCGTATGTGCAAGTATATGCGTATTTTTGTATTTAGATATGTGTATGTATACGCCTTTGTGTGTGCCTGTGTGTTTTTGAATGTATTTATGTGTATGTATATGCGTATGTGTATGTAAGTCTGTATGAGTGTTTGTATGTATATCTGTGTACCCATATGTGTCAATTGTAAATCGCAATTAAATTCTTAAATTAATTGTAATTGTTGTGATTGTGAGTATTTGTATATTTTTCTAAACCCGCTGTTTTATAATTATTTTAAAATTAATCTCCACGATTAACTTGTTCTGTAAATAATCTTTCTTAATGCAAGACCAGTAAGAAGAGATGATAAATTGCAACATGCTTTTAAATGATTGTTATTTTAAAATTAAAAAAAAACATGCTACATTTTATAAGAAATAAAGATTAATCTAATTCTCGTTTATAATGATTTCTCTAATTACATCGATGTTGCACGAAGTTGACGAGCCATTAAAATAGTAACATAATTCGAAAAGAAAATAATAATTCCTCAAATAACCGTAAAGATATCAAACATCCACACTCTAATCAGATGAATTCTAAATATTAATAAAATTATCTAATAAGCGCCATAATCTTTTGCATTTGTCGCAGTAACAAAGCTAATCTTTAGGTACATCCAGCAATTCGCGGGCAAAACGGCATAGCGTAATGAAAAAAACCACAAACGTAACAAAATAAATGTTTATTGCCAAAATGTTTATGTCATTATTAAGATGAAAGACCATTTTTTAAAATTTTTTAATCCTTTCTAACACGTTCAAAATGTAGGTTAAAATCTTCTTTTGTTTACGTCATTACCTACTCTAGTAGGTAATGACATAGGTAATGACTATTAACAATGATTTTTGCGCGTTTTTTTTCCCGTAGAATATACATTAATTTGGAACTTCTAAAAATCAAATAATTGTCCGATTTTAATAAACTTTTCAGGACTTATTCAAAAATGAATGAATTTTTTAAAAATTTGTTTCTTAAAAATATTTGTAAAATGTTTTTTTAAATTTTTTACCCCCGCTCACCTACTTAATTTTATGAAATTTCGCACATAACCTTTTGCAAAAATTTTTTTTCGTTAGAAGTACGAGTATTTGGAGATAGTAAATCACCTACTTTATTTTGTAATTTGTGCCAAAGAAATGAAAATCTGTTCTGAATTGAATAATAATAAATTTAATAAAACTATGACATTACTTAATTAGAAAAAAACTTCTAATTGCTTTTGTAAATAAGTAATATTAAGGACTTTATTATCTGAAGAAATAAAAATTTTTGATAAATAATGAATTTTTACAAGATTATTTTTCAAGTTTTTTTACATTTTAATTATAATAATTCAATAGTTTAAAATCGTGTAAAATTCTGTATTTACTTGTTCTCTAAAGATGATATAATAATTAAATATAAACAAAATATTTAAACCGAAAATTGCAAAGATTTTTAAACGTAGTGGTGCCAAATTATTTTTAGAATAATTTTTATTTATTTAATACGTTCTTTATTTTCATGTATGGTTGACTTTATTATGAAAAGTTTGCGTAATTTAATAATTTTGTCTCTTCGCTTAGATTTATGAAAATAGCTTTTATTTTCATGCGTAGAAAACTGTCATCGCCTCGTCACTCAACAGTCTTTCAAACGTTCGATTAGACGAACACAACCGATTCTTAATAATTGGTTGTATATTACCTTATTATGCTATATGTAAGTAATAATTGTTTAAAATCAGATTAATTTAACTTTCATTTTTATAGTTTTACTGAAATAAAATGTCTGAAATATTTTTAAAATTGATGAATATTTGTTTGTTTACAAATTTCTTAGAATAAAGAAAATGGCCGCTTTTAAGAAAATTTTAAAAATCAAAATTAAATGCGACATTTTAATCTATGTAATTTTTATCTGAAATACACCATTATATGTTACTTAATGAAATAATAAATTTAATCTATAAATTTTAATTAAATCTAAGAATGTTTTTTCAAGAATGTTTTTTTCATTTAAAAAAAAATTCATTTAAACATAGGTATCGAAAATTTATGCCGAAATACTGGAGGTACCTATATAATATATTAATTTAACACAATCAACTTAATCCTACGAAATAACCTTTTTCCGTCAACTGCTGTTTTGAAAATGTGTGCACTTACACTAATTTAAATGTTCCTTTGAAGATTGTATGTCTGACATAAAATATTAGCTATACTGATATCACTACAATATTATCAAAAACTTTTACACTCCGTTTAGCAGATACAAGTTACATAGGATAAGTTTTAAAGACACATTCCTTTTTAATATAATATACCTATTGAATACACCAATATACAACACCACTAAAATAATAATCAGAAACTTTAAATTCTGGAAACTCTCAATATGGAAATCAATCAATTAACTATGAAAATATTATTAGCACTATTATAGCAATGATTTAAAACGCTTTTAATTTGATTAACATTTAAGACAATGTTGGAATTAACCATTATCTTGTTACCTATATACAATTGGGAACGCTTGTTTGCAAAATATAGAAACCACAAGGACTCATTTTAAAATAAAACACAAGAAAGCTTATTACACTAAATTGGCCTTATCAATTCATGTCTTAAATTATCTCGGAGAAAATCAAAACTACTTAGATTAACAAGAACAACAGCGCATTTCTTGATGAATTTCAAAATAACATCATGATAATAATTAATGAATTTTTGTTTAATAATTTTACCCCAAGAATGTCGAGACGGCCACTGTACTAGTGGCCGTCTCGACATTCTTGGGGTATGGTTGGGGTACTGAAAGAGAAAAAAAAATGCTCAAAGGGCGAATTGAAGAGAGGATAAAATATTAATTGCGTTTTAGTATTTATAATATGGCAATTGACGTCGTGTTTATATTTATGGTGATTGTAGCTATTAAGTAAACGGAAGAGAACGAATTGTATTTTAGAGGCGGGAATAGGGAGAAAAGTATAGGATACAAATCGTATATCATCTAAAAGATAACTAAAAACATTTTGGAAAAAAGAAAACAATGCAAATATCGCTAGTCTGTGTAAAATGTAAAATGCAAACACGCGAAAATGGATTCAGCCACGACCTCCGCTATATTACCAAGGTTTGAGCTGTAAAATGTGACGTCACGGTAGTAGAGCCATGAATCAGCGTAGCAGCCGTCTCTAGCTTCATGACAACGTTAATAACCACAAAGTCGTTTTTTAATAAACATTTTAAAACTTTTTAAAATGTAACAAGAAAAAAAGACATGTTTTGATTTATACTGGGTTTATTAATTTTAATTAAATTTAAGAAAAACAATAATTAATAAGAAAATAAACATCATTGTTGACTACTGACTGTCGGTCGTGTTTGTAAATAAACACAGTTTTAAAGACAATTTTTTCGTTTATTCGTCTAAATTCTAAAAACTATTTAACAAACACTACTTAAATTTTCATATTTTTAATTTAATTATGAAAAATCACAATCATTTTCATCATTTCAAACTAAATAAGTTTAAGTTACTGTTTTTAAAAAAATGAACTGATAAAAGTCATTTTAATGTCTCAAAATTCAGTTGAATGTTTGAAGTTTTCTTTTTTTACTTAAATTACAAGTAACATTATCATTTTCCTTGCTACAAAAATTATTTAATAATGCATTAGAAGAGCTCCAGACAATCACTTTTTCGATTTTTTCAATGCTGTGACCTTCATCACATGAGTCAACATGAAAAAGATTTCATCATTAGCCAAACATTCAATGATTCCAATGTTATGTACATATAAATTATTATTTGACTCATTGAATGAAGAACAGAAGGATTCTTTACAAGTTTTAAAGTTTATTAATAACAATATAATTGTATAGTACTAATTTGTTGTAACATCATTCGGATATAACAGAGAACCTCTATTAATTCTTTGAAAATAACTGTTTATATCAGGCAGCATATCATCTCTTCCTGATACTAAAATCTTACAGTCTTGAGAACTTTTGATCCAATAGATTTATTCATATCAAATGTCTTTAGGGAGATTCTTCTAAAAAAACAACGGAATTCGAATTTTCAAATAACATTTTGAAATATTTTTAATGCATTGTTAATCCTACTGGATGAAATAAAGATTTTTTTTTAACTTGCAAAAAAGATACTCTTAAAGAATTCTAGGATATTTGGTAATTCAATTACATTTTTAAAATATTTTAATAGTAAAAAGTGAAAAAAAGTAAAAATTAATGTTTCTATTTCATTTATGATGTTAAACCGTTTATAAAAAAATCATTTTTGCAAAACTCTTTTTTGGTTACTGTTTACTTATTAATTCATTTTTAAGGATTAAAAATCCTAAACCAACCATAAAAGAAGTTAAAATTCTAAATTTTTATTTCCAATTTGTTTCTATGGATTATCGATAACTTACAAATTTAATAATAAAAAGGAAATAATAATAATAATAGAGGAAAAAAATTTTGGAAAATATGTTTTCAGGTCGTTCATTTTGTGCTAAATATTTTCTAAAAATTAAATATTTTAAAATTTAGGTTTTAAAATTCAAGTGTGGTGTGATTTAAGCCTTTATGTTTCAAATAAATTCAAAACTTATGCAGAAATAAGAGGTTTAAATAAAGTTTAAATCATCATTTTCAAGTTTAAATTTTCGGTAATAGTGACTCTTTCAGTTTTGTAACAAATAATTTCACCGAGTTTTCAAATAAAAAACCTTGAAAATAAAACAAATTCTTTTAAAATTGACTAAAAAATCAATTTTGTAGTTTTTGTTAATAAAAGAAAAAGAATGAAAAAATAATTCAGGAATATTTTTTCATGTTTAAAAATGATTCATAAAGTTGCAAGTATAGAAAAGTTAAGTTTTTACTTTCATTTTCTAAGAATTTTTTAAACATTCCATTGAAAAGAAAAACACTATTTTCTTAAGTAAAATATGAATAAAAAATTAATTTAAATATTTTTAGAAAATATAATGTTGAACAACATTTTTCGGCTTCAGTTTATGTTTTAAAATATTTAGAAAAAAAACAACTTACTAACGAACCAATAGTCATATTTAAATTTTATTTTTTTTAATTCAGACATTTTTTAAAATAAGTTCTATTTTAATTTTACTCAATGAAATAAATATAATATCTTATTTTATTGTATTAATTTAAAAGATATAAACAAAGTGCTTCCTTTCTTGTGTTACGGCAAAACTATGTTTTTAACAAGTTTTGAATTTAGCGCCTGTTGAAATAAATGGTAATTAAAATTTTAACTACTCACATTACTAAATGGACTTGGAATAAAATTTTCCCTTTTAATGGCATGTTTCCATTTATCAAATAAATTTTTCTTTATGGAAACGAAAAACAATGAACTTTCGGTCAATTTTTATAATTCTCTTTGCAATTTGGTACCACACAAGAAGGGGAAGGCATGTAACACGCCGTGTATTAAATAAAACAGAACTCTACTAAGTGTGACGTCACAAGTCAACTTTATTCATAGGACTGGACTTGGTAATATGGCGGAGGTCGTGATTCAGCCGACTAAAAGTCTTCTAGAAGAACCCTGAATAAGGCAAATTTTACAAGTCGTTGTGAAAATAAAAATTCTGGATTCTGTTTGGATATGAAATCGAAAAATGATATTTTATGTCAATCAATTTTATTTTCACATCTAAAGAAGAAAATGCACTCTGTAGCAAAAAGAAATTTCAAGAAGCTAACCCGTACGTAAATGCGCGACATAATTCATTCTTTTTCTTGTTCGTTTTCACTCCGCACTGCCAAAGAAAACAACAACTACAATAACAACAACAGGACACTTCAAGTACATTTTATTTATTTGTTTCTCTTTCCTTCTCACCCTGTCGCCAACCTACCAAAAAAAGGGAAAAACACAAGATTTATATTCGGCTACTATCAGTAAAGGCCCCAGGACACTTAGCTACTTACTGCTATCAACTATGAACTATAAATTCCTGTAGAAGATTTTAAATACTCGCATTTTTTTAAAATTCTTTTTACTACAAAATTACATACATTTTCTCAATTAATATTTTTTTCTCACAAATATATCATAGTGATCAGTTAACAAAATTTCACTTATATTGTTCTTCTTACAATTTTATTATTCTGTTAATAAATCTGTGCTTTAAAGTACAAACAAAGGATTTTATCCATCTCGGTAACTTTTGAACCTTCAACATTCTGATATGATATTGTGGGGACTTCGGACGTGTTTGGCACAATACCAATTTACCAAGCATCACCCAGACTTCTACAAAATAATCCGTTGGAGTCGAAGAAGTTACAATCGTACATTTCAACGGTAAAAGTGTTTGATTAGATGTCAATCTATTAGCACGCGTAAATTTAAATGGACGAGGCACTAGGAAATTAGGCTCGTCAGTGCAGTTGACATAAAATATATTTGAAAAAAAGACATAAAAAACCACCTCAAGATGTTATGAGAATGACTGAAGACAGGATGCCACATCCAAATCGATGGCATTTGGATCTTCGCGAGAACAGCAAGATGAATATCAGGAGCACACTTTCCAGGCAGTAACACAAACTTCTTAGCAGAAGATGCAGTTAAATATTCGATGTAGTTCTTTCACTCAGGTGAGTCGAAAGAGACCAAAGACGACTGGTAGTAATATTCTTTATAACGATTACAAAGGAGCGGTTTCTTGTTACAGGCCTTAAAATTTATTATCCATTTCCTGCATCAGAAAATCGAGTTCCTTTGGAAGAGCAGCAACAATGTTTACTTTGTCATATTTTGCAGTTTTATTATTGAGACGGGCGCAAATATATATATATATATATATATGAATATTTATACTGTTGTTAAAACGTTCTTAACTGTTATGGTATTTGGAAGAGCCTTTTACATACACAACCACGTGGTTGGAATTGCCAAGAGGGAAGAGCAGCATAGTAAGACATGAATTACGGTAGAGGTAAGAGAATCGTGACCTTCAGAGTTACTGAGAAACTGAGAAAATGCACTTGCGTGATTGAGATGAACAGGGTTTGAATTCCAACAAGATTAGTTACGGATTGATTAAAAAATAGTAGAATGATTGTCATTAAAATCAACAGATGCGAATATATTTGCAAAGGTGTGTATGGAACAGGTCTTATTATTGTCAAATTTACTATCTAGCAAGATAAATTAATATGTGATAGAAAAAAAAAGAGATTGCTGATAGATTGTAGTAGAGAGAAAATAAGGCGTATAAAAATGCTCTAGAAAATCAGGAGTGTTCCCTAGCCAGTGGAGGATACTCGCCGTTTAAAAACCAGGACATGCATGTAAGCATTGTAGTCATTATTAAAGAGAGTAAGATGACCAGGAATCTCGAATCAGAGCAGCGGAATGAGGAGTTAAGTTTAGTTTCAAAGAGAGTTAAAATGTCTGGTGACTTTTCAAAGAGGATCAATTAAGGACGGAATAAAATTGCTACGTATAACACGGATATTAGTAAAAGAAACGTTGAGGAGTTTACGTGATATTTTGTGGGCTAGTTTACTTTAATACATTTAATTGCATATAGTGATGATGTGTTATTCTAGTAAGGAGAGCACACATGCAGTATTAGACGCCGGTCGTCAATTATAACATGTGCGACAAGAGAGCTTGTGCAGACTGCAGCAATAGCGTTGCAAAAGTAGAATAAAATACAAAATAAAAACAAAAAGAAAAATAATATAAAAAGTGAGTGATTTCAAAATAGAAACTTTTAACCAAATTTAAGCACTCTAATATCACGATGAAAATAAATAGAAAAATAAATAAATGAATTAAAGGTATATTTTTTAAACAATAAGGAAAATTAGATATAAGAATATACGGATTAGAACCTACTGGTAGATGACAAAACTTTATAATATATAACTGTGATAAATACTCTTATGAACGTTTCACCTTCAAAAGAACATCTTCTGTCCAAGTGCAGAACAGGGACTGTTCACTAAACAGACTTGTCTTCCAAATCGGAAATCGAAGTTAATCATCCACACCACTAAAGGAAAGATGTTGCATAAATGTCAGTATAGCTATAGGCATTAGTTACCGTAGTCATTTTGTAAGTCCAACATTTATGTTGACACTCATGTAGAAACGTGTAAGTTACCAACTAAAAATGGATGTTGACCATCTAGCTAACATTGAATAACTACTCACGCGTAAAGTCCATCAGTTTCAGTACATCACTGAGACGGCATCAAGCTTGTGAGTAATGTTACTAACTGAATTTTCAAAAAAAGATTTACTTGTGAAAATGGGCATATGTACAAGATATAAAATGTGAAAAATCCATTTATCTAAATTATGCTGGTGAGTGTGGTTAAAATTAGCTTACGTAGACGTTGACAATTGATGACGAGGATAATTTAATCAATCTATGATTGAGTTTTACCTTAACATAGATGTTGAGAATTTTCTGAAAATATGTACTAATAAATTTCAATGCACATATACGTCCAAGGGATTATATATATATATATATATATATATATATATATATATATATATATATATATATATATATAAATTTAGAGAGAGAGCATATTTCATCGAATGTGGACGACAAGGATAATTTAATCAATCTATGATTGAGATTTTCCAAAATTCTAACATCTGTTCGCTTCTTAGAATTTAAAGTATATCAAAATTGTCAGCAAAATGTTTATATTTCCGAGTACTTTCCGCCAGTTCTTAAGACAATCTCAAGGTTGCTGTGTTTTAAGATTAGAGGAACCCTTTTGAATAAACGGCCTTCTTCCGCAAAAGATTTGACATGTGCAGTAACGAAGATGGCGGGTTCAGTCCTTTCTAACAATAGAAGTGACCTGTCAACCCAAACGCGCATAACATGTGACTGTTGAAAACGATCACATTTGCTCAATAATTTTCACATTGTAACAATGCTATATAGAGAAATAAAAGAGCATAATTTTAGAGAATAAAGCACTCTTGAGTATTGCTGAAGCACTCACCAATAAACGTTCAGAACTAGATAAACTATGGACATTTTTTCCTATTTTGTAACACTTAATAACGGAAAATATTAAAATGCTGTAAAATCTCAGTGCTTGTTTTATGAGTATGTGTGTGTTTTGTGTGTTTGTGTGTGTGTGTGTGTGTGTGTGTGTGTTTTGTGTGTGTGTGTGTTTTGTGTCTGTGTGTGTGTTTTGTGTGTGTGTGTGTTTTGTGTGTGTGTATGTGTGTGTGTGTGTGTGTGTGTGTGTGTGTGTGTGTGTGTGTGTTTTGTGTGCGTTTGTGCGTGCGCATTTTTGTTCCAGTTATGGTATTACTTTCTCTTTCAAAGATATGGCAACGTTCGATAAGAGTATTTGTTAGATAAATGTAACATAGCATAAAATAAATGTTCTCTATATATGTGAGTGGCGTCTTGGATGACTTTAGGTTTTCAGTTGTTTGAAGATCCACGAAAGTCATACATACACAGGTTTTTGCGTTGTCAAGAAAATTTGCTCTGTCGATGTAATTTAGGATTTGAACAGTTTACTTTAATTTGTATGAAGGTGTTCGCTTTTAAATTTTTATTTTTATAACTGCTTTCATTGCTCAAAGATTTATTTCGTTTAAGGGTATTTATATATTTTGGCTTCGTGTTCGTTGTTTCCTTAATTTTTTTTTAAAATATATATATTTCCTATTTTGATCAGAGCTTGACGCGTATATTTTAGGTGTTAGTCTAATAATCAACCCTGATTTATAAGTATTGACAAACAAGGATTCTATGTTCAATATATGATAAATATAAATTATTGTATTTTGTTAGTTTGCAGACTGATATATCACCAATAAAATTGACATTTGATGTGATTACTGATGAAAAATTATGAGAAATAAAACATACAATCCAAGAGATACAAAAATAGAAAGAATTGAAAATCAGAAGAAAGAAGCTAAACAAAACAAGGGAGAGAAAAATATAATAAATCGAAGAGAAACCTATCAGCGACTTAAAGACATTGAAAATGGTCGATCAACAGCACCTATACGTACACAAAAAATAATATAATAAAATAGGAAAAAAAATAGGAAAAATCGAATGAATCAAAAAGAATACACGAGAAGTAATATTCTTAAAACATATTTCTCTAGTTGATATTACAATATAAACAACCCCATAATATTTGTACTTTTAAAACCTTTAAAATCATTACGTTATGATGACGTAACAACTACTATTTTAAAACTTGTATATGTAACATCCCAAAAATGGTGATAGAGATATAAATTTAGTATATCAGGGAAATATCCAGTACTTAATTTTTAAAACATCCGTTCTGGAATTTCAAATTTTCTTTATATAAATAGTGACAAGTTGGATGAGTTCTATTACCATGATATATTTTTAGAGAATATAACCAAACAAATTTCGTATGTATTTACAGAATAACAATTGCAGTAGACAAACAACAGTAGTACAAAATGATTCGTTTTTAGAGTTGCAAACCATGAAAATTTATCAAAGCCGAATGAACTAAGAAGAAAAATGAATTCATCGACTGTATTTAGTTTTGTTGATGAAAAAATATTTTAAAATATTCCCAAGTGTGTAACTCGCTTAACAAGAAATATTTTTAGGAAAATGCTACAAAATTCATTTTGAATACTTGGAAAAAATTTAAATTTCTGATAATGCGAATAAATATCCAGATAAAAGAAACGCGGAACATAAATATTGATAGAATCAGTTTTGGAATGGGAGTAAAAAAAAATGGATATTGTTTTGACTTAAATATCCAAAACAGAAAGAGTCAAGGTAAAATGCCGAAAAAAAGTACAATAAATGAAATGGAAGAAAAGTAATAAGACAATAGAATACATGCGGGTAAACGGTACTATACTCGTGTCCAACAGAATATATATTCACTCGGAAAACAGATTAGAAATGATAAAAGAGATACAGACATGGTTTCAAAAGGGATTGTCAATTTCATCATATACATTGTTTCTAACTTTGTTATCATTGATATTCGAAGTTACAATGATTAGTATATGGTTGCGGGGTTCTGTGAAAATAAATTAAGGCAAAAATAGAAAATATTAACTGAATTGTTTTCCTAAATACACTGTAGACTCTTCAGAAATAGTAACGAAAAAAGTAACAAATATATATATATATTGCGTGAATCAAAAGAAAGTAAACAGCAGACACGTATGAAAAATGAATGGAGAAAATCAAATAATGTCTATCTAGGATATTTTACACTTTCTTTGATCAGGTATACGACGTCCGCCTTTGGCGTTGTTTTCCTTTTCCACCGCATTTCGCTGTAGATTTTGGACTCATGGCTCCAGTTTTTTTTATTTGCTCTCAATGATACAGTTGACAGTTAAAAGGCTGGCAACAATAATATCCGCGATCTTTCTGTAAGGCTTGTCAGTGTGTTTGTGCACTGTTACAGTTTGCGTACGCCTCCTTGGAGTAACATCAATCGCAAAAATGGCCGTAGGACGCTTAATAAACAATCGAGACTATAGGTGTGATGAAAATCTAAAAAAATCAAGAATGAGGCAATATATTCAAAGTTCAACAGATTTCACCAACAACCCGAAAATAGATTCATATTACTGCACACTAATGACATAATCTAAGGAAAATATAGAAATCGATTACACCCTGTAACTTCAGTAGGTCTATATCTGACCTGATGAAAAAATCAGTTGTTTAGATTAATTTGCACAAGAGTGAAAGTTCAATAGATTTGTATCGTTCATATTATTAGAACTGTGTTCATTATAAATATGGTATTGTTGTTATTGTACGTAATAAAATTTAAATATCAATGTTATAATTGTATTAGAAAATAAAAGTGTATATAAGCGAATTAAAAAAATATCATTCAGTGTTCGATTACACTAGGGCCATCATCTGTGTGTGTGTGTATGTGTGTGCGTGTGTATGTATGTGTGTGAGTATGTGTGTGTGTGTGTGTGTGAATAAAAAACACAACATATCGTATAAATTGTTTAAAAGTTATATTTCATTTCTATAAAATTATTACTTCATTTCTTCGGACTAAATAGATTCCTGGGAAAGAATAATCTGTGCTTTAAAGAAATAAGATATAAATTAAAATTTAAATGAAGAGATGAATTATAATTTTTATTCAACTTATATTTTGATTTTGATTTCCTTTATCGATATAATATTGCTCTGGAAAACATACATTGGCCTCTCAATACCAATTATACCTTGCTTAAGTTTTTCTCAAATAGATCCTTTTGCATTATCCATGTCATTCACGGACATGACCTCGTTATATATATAACCTGGCACAGATAAATCTGTAACAAATAATAAATAATGTACACAGGATTTTTTAAATAGATTTGTCTTAAAAAATTTCCTTAATGTACGAAATGCTTGTGTGGGTGCGTGTGAGTGTCTGTGTGTGTGCCTGGGTTTGTATCAGAGAGAGTGCAAAATTATTTTCCATCTTTAATCGGATATGTTGTTGACTCGTGGCTTATAACTCAATCTAAATCATGCGAATTTAAGCCTAACGGTATTCTGTTCTCTGCCAGGTTTGGAAACTTCTTTTTATATTAAAACTTTTCTTCTCTTCAATTTCACCTGGTGCTTTACTTTTTATAATATTCTTTCTCCTGTAATATTTTATCCATAGACAATTGTTATTAGTTACTGGGTAATCTAGTTACATGTTTTTTTTTCCGTAAACTAACACCTTCCAGACTGTATTTATCTGATGCCAGGCACACTGAAGAAGCTGCCTTTGCGTCGCATATGTCACGATACTTTCAAATATCTGATTTTTCGCGTGTTCTTCAATAATTATTACATTTATTTCACTTCAACTAGATTGATTATCAATTTTATTCTATACCAAATCAAGTCTATTAATTTTTCTTCTTTTCCATAATTACAGCAATATCTTCTTATATATTATGCGATTTAATATATGTATGCCCAAATGCTATTTAAAGAAGACAAGCGAAATATACCAAAAATAAGAAACACTGAATCAATAAAAAAAACAGAGTTCAGTTCAGATTAAATGTTACACATATTGGCAGATAACTGAAGAAGACATTAATACAGGTTGAACCAAGAGATAATATGGAAATTATACCTAACATATTGTGCATTAGTTAATGTACTAAAGAACAGTATTTAGGAGTGATAACAAAAAGACGCATTTTTTACAGCTATCTTTTAAGAGACAATGGTACAGAACTATCATTTTTAAATTTCCGAGCGTAGACGGTAGATAGAAAAAGAAATTAATATCACGTCCGCCGCTAAAAATGTGCGCATGAAAATTTTTAATTCAAAATCCTACGTGTTCAGTAATGACATTATTTAATAGCATTAGATGAATTGGCATAAAAAATATAAATACATTTCAAAATATATAAAATATTACGTCTGCTGTGAAAATGACAACCAACATTTTCAAGGAATTATTTAATGTTTTCCTCACAGTTTATCCCCTCTGAACGTCACTCTCTCTCCCTCACACACACACGCACAAACAGATACACACACGCGCGCACGTGCACACACACACACACACACACACACACACATATATATATATATATATATATATATAGAGAGAGAGAGAGAGAGAGAGAGATAGATACATTCGGTGTAGACATAGAAGAATCCAAAGGAGTATCCTCTACATAAAGTGGTAGGATAAATCTCTAGGAGAGCTTTAAATAAATATGTATATAAAAATATATAGAGCGAATATATGGAAAAATTAAAAGATACATGTTATTCCATGTTTAAGCGGAAGTTTAGGCCTATTTCAGGCGAACTATTATCAGCTTCCGTCTATATTGTACCGAAAATTTTACACGAATGAAATTCACAAATAAAGAGCAAAAACGAAAATCTCACAAAAAAGCAATAAAGATAAAGATGTATCCCTTAAAATTAAAAGTTAAAAAAAAAGTTCATCGTTACATCAGCTAGGCGAATACACATATACATACATATATAAACATATATACCCGCACAAAATCTAATCAAAGAACTTGCATAAGAACGGGTGTCAACTCAAAAATTCTGTACGTAAGTCAGTCAAACTGCTGACAAGTCGATTTGAAAATTAAAAAGAAAGGTTGCGGGAGAGAAAAATACAGTAGGGTAAGTATTTTTATGAGCGTAAACGAAAAGGAAAAGAAGAAGAAAGAAGAGAGGATTAAATTTAAATTTGAAAGAAAAGATGATAGGAGAAAATAAAAAATAAAAAACAAAATAAATAATACATATTAACGGTGAAAGAATTAGAAATTGGCGTCTAAAAAATTTAAATTAAAACTATCTAATAAATAATATTAATCAACCAGTTCTAATCACGTTCATCTGCATACCACTACATAATCAAAATTATACTAACTATTCAGTCAACAAAACAATTATAATGCAAAATAAAGTTAATGAAAAAAATTATTTGATTATTTAATTTAATAATAAATTTAATTATTTTATGTAAAATTAATTGTTTAGACATAGTTACTTAATTTAAAATTAAATTTTTCATATTAACAGTGAAAGGATTAGAAATTAGAATCTAAAAATTAAGAAAATTAAAATAATAGTTAATCAGTTCGTTGTAATCACAATTACCGCCACACCACTATAAAATCACTAATTTTTCTGGCAATAATACAATTACAATAAAATATAACGTTAATAACTTAGCGAAATTATTCAGTAAACGATTTGATTATAATACAATATAACTTTCGAAATGTAAAAATATATGCGTAAACACAAACTCACACGCGTAAATACGTACACACATAAACACACGCACGCATATATAATTGCGTTTAGAGATATATGCAAAAGAGTTATTGTCAAATATTTTATGTAAAATTCATAGATATGTGTTTTTCAATAAAACAATTTGTACTATTATCTAAGGCTAGTAAACATGAAAGACCGAAATTTCAATTTCAAGTTGATATTTATTTTCAGTAATAATAGCAATTTGCACAGTCAAGAGATTCTTTGCAAGAACTCGAATATAGTAATATGGCTCGTAAGAAAGAACTAACAATGAATGAAAAGAAATATATAATCTGTGCTTCAAATTTCTAAGCATTTGAAAAGAAATCATTGAACAATCAAGAAAAAATGTCAAATGGGAATTTAACAAAGGAAAAATAAGTCCCAGGCTTAATTCAAGAATGTTACAAAGCGAGATCTATCACATATTCGAAGAGAATTAATAATAAACCCAAATACGTCAAGTGCGTTCATATTTGAGGCTGCTTGGGCTCTAATGGTGTCAAGGGAAACAAGCTGTTATGCATTAAGGAAGTCTGCGGATATAAAAAATCTAATAAAGAAACACATTTTAACAAAAATCATAAAGAAAGAAGATTCCAGTAGGCAAAAAATACACGAAAACTGATTTCAGTAAACTGATATTTACAGACGAATCAAGGACACCCCGCGATGGGCTCGATGGATAGACCCACTTGATGGACTCAAGGATAGGTTTGCAAGTAACATGACACAAGAAAATATATGAAACGGCAAAAGGCGGCAGTGGGATCATGATATGGGCTGGGACTGTTGGTAATGAGTCTGTAGGTCTTTTTAAAGTGAAAGACGGAGTGAAAATGAATTCCAAAATTTACTGTGATTTTCTAGATCAATATTTCTTTGAATGGCTATGAAAATTATGCAATACAAAGAACCAAGTCATTCATCAAATTTTACTAAATACTGGTTGAAAGAAATGGAATATGGACTGTCCTTCAAATAGCTGTGACTTTAATCTCTATGAGAACCTGTGGAGCATCCTCAAGAAAAATATTTATTCTAGTGGAAGGCAACTCAACAGCAAGTGTGACCTCTGAGAGGCAGTTAAAATTGCTGCAAAGAAGTTACAAGCCGCTAAAATTGCAAGTCTAAAATCACATGTTGACAAGAGGCTGCTAAGATTTATTGAAAAAAAAGAAGCATTTGTGCAATAAATTTTAGGTTGTTCATATTATTTTTTGTTAACATATGTTTAATTTTTAAAATAATCTTTTTTGTTTTCCTTTTAAAAATTGACGATTTTTTTCTAAAATCTTTTCATATTCTTTTTACATTAGTTTTACAAGGTATAATAATGTACAAGTATCAAAATAAAAATTTGCACATAAACTACTGACAGACAAATTAGTATGTATTGTTAACTTAACAATTTTTTTCCAACCAAAAACAATAGCTTTTTTCTATCACTATATATCTAAGTTAATATTATTGGTTAGAATTTATAATTTATAATAGTACTTTTAACATTATAGACGAAACTCTTTATAACAATTCATAACTTGCATATGATCTCTAGAGGCATATAATGTACACACACAAATATAATAACACACACATATATATACACAACCGTAAAAGCAAATATATATAAATACTATCTTTATATATATTAACACACAACATATACATCTATAATCTGTTTTTAAAGGCGAATATATAAAAATCTAATATTTAATAAAAAAAAATAAAAATAATAATATCTATAAATATATACATATATATATATATATATGTATGTATACATATACATATTTATATATTATAAATAATAATAAAATAATAATAATAATAATAATGAAGTTTATTACTATTTTTCATATGAGTAGTAGCATTAACCAGTCAACTTAACAAGACAGAATGTATTTATAAAATAGCTTAAAACAAAAGAAGCCATCTATTTTACATGGATGAATTAAAGTTGTATGCTAAAAATGGGAATGAGCTGAAAGGTCATTTGCAAACAGTAAAATGCTTCAGTGAAGATATACAGTTTTACGAGGATCACTACATTAAAACATCCTCAATTAGTTTGAGCCTGTAGTAACAATAAAAGTCTTAAATCAAGAAGCTTATAAATATGTAAGTGTAAATGAGAGTGAAAACTTTACTAAAAAAAATAGAAAGAAATTGTGCGTAATGAGTACTATAGAAATCTACAACTGATATTAAAATCTGAATTGAATTCTCAGAACAGAATTATGAAAATTAATAAATTGCCATACAAATGGTCCAATATAATTTTAACATCTAGAACTGGACTCTGAACGACATCAGAAGAAGGGATTCTAAGAAAACAAAGCTCCGTTCTAAACATTAGATGCACCATCGAAAGCTGATATAGCCAGCCTATAAATAAATAAATACCCAGTAAAAAGGAGGAGGTCATATTCAGCTAGAATTGTCATACAAGACAACAACTATTGGATTACTAGCATATATAGAAACAACAAAGTTCTGGAGGATACAATTAGTTAAACCACATGAAAACATTAAAAGAAAGATACTCAATAATGGGAGAAGGTATTAATTACAAAAACATTTACATTTATTAGATTCTGCAGAATAGCAAAACAGAAGCAAAGCACCACATATTGAGGCAGAAAATATGAAAAAGTAATCCAAGTTTAACGCTCTTCAACGGATGAAACAACGCTGGCAAGACAAACCTCTGCATGAGCAATATCCAGAATGTGCTAATAAACCCAATATTGACAAAATTAATGCTCATCGATGTTTACGTGCATCTGCACTGAAGTCTGAAACTGAAGGCTTTATTCTTGCTGAGCAAGACCAAAATATTTTCACTAGGAACATTCAAGCAAATATTATACATAATAATATGAAAGTAAATGAAGATTCTGCGATAAATACCAGGAAGCAATAAACCATCTAATCTCAGGATGTTCTGTTCTTGTCCCAAATCAATATAAAAATCGTCGCGATAGAGTAGGGCACCATTCACGCTGGAAAATGTGCAAACATTATGAAAAACAGATAAACAAACACTGGTATAAACATCACCCAGCATCGGTTATAGAAATAGAAGATGTCACCATTGGATTACACCATCTCTACAGACAGAAAAATTGAAGTAAATAGTATTGTTAAAAACTATACATAAAAAACTTGCTTCTTAATTGATATGGCTTGTCCAGCGGATTGTAACATAGCAACCAAGGAATTCGAAAAAATCTCAAAATATAAAAACCTGGAAATTGAAATAGAATGAAAGTGGAAATTGAAAACAAGTATCGTACAATTGATAGTAGTTGCTCTTGGAATCATAAAACATGGAACAAAAAACACATAAAAAGAATCCCTTGAAACCCCTGCTTAGAGATATACGAAACTTGTTTTATTAAGTACAGCCCACACACTAAAGAGAACTTTGTCTATGTAACGCTAGGTATGCTTGAGAGATATGAAAAACATGTAATGTATGCATAACTACACACTACTACCTGCTTTATGTCTTCCTGAAGACTTGGTAGGTAGTGTGACTATAGCAGAAATCAATTTATAATAAAAATGATATAATAATAACATATATGTATTTGAAAAATATATAAAAACAGCAATTTTGAACTACATATTCGAACGAAAGCTGATATTATCAGAAATAATATCTAATAATTGACAGTCTTGAAAAAAATTATTTAAATAAATAAATACAATATAATCTAATAAGAATAGGATTTAAACATAAAAGCAATAACACAAGCATATATAAGCCCGTGTATATAAAGTCATTGACATATATAACAATAGGGTACAAATAAATAATAAATATTCCGTAAGATAGTGTCCAACAAAAGATATACTGATATGTAGAAATGCTTCAGAGGAAAGAATGCGTGGTTAAAAGTTTAACATAATTTCAAAACTAGTTCCTTCATTAGATTTAGTAGGTCCAGTTGACTTTTGTGTGTGATAATGGTGATTTTGTCATTAAAGCATAGGCAACAGCAATTTTTTATGTTTGTGGACGTGCTATATTTTTTAACGATTTTCCATTTAATCACAAGAGTTAATTTTTTGTCTTTCAATGACCAGAGATATTTCGATAGAGATGTTTGAATTCGTAATTCAGGATTGGAAAAGGAGTGTCAATGGTTTTATAAATGTTGCTAATAAGCACCTACTGAAATATCAATGTAGAATTTTTCAAATTTATATTTTCTTTTGGGTTTACCCAAACGTGATACAACACACATTGTGTCATACATTCTCCAACCATGGCTAACTCATTTTTAATTCTACAATTGCATCTTGGTGTATGATTGTCCTGTCTATCTCTGTTTCTTGTATTTTCTGTATTCCGGGTAACTCTAGGGTTTCTTTGATTATGTGTTGTAGAACTAAGGTTGGCTCGAATAGTAGTTGTTACTATGGAGTTGGCTTGCTCAGGGTAAGTAGATCTAAGGTTTTCAATGTGTTTATTCTATTGTGGAGCTGATTATATTCTCTATATTTTTAGTACACAAATAGCTAATTGTTAGGTTTTCCTATTAAAAAAGTAATGAAGTGGCCTAAAGTTGCTAAAATGTTTATATACAAGCTTTAGAAAATATTTACCTGTATCAATATTATATAATTTACAAAATGGATGATTGAACCAAATTCCTTTCTTTCGTCTATTGGTCTTATTAGTACTATTATATCTTAAGTATGAAGGTGTTTGATTAGGTTTTTGTAGGATATAAAGCTGTTACTAGAGAGGCCAAAGGTTATGTTTAGAAAATTAACTAATTTCCGGTTAGTAAGGATATATATAATGTAAAGCCTTGGTATTTAAAGGCGTTAGTTAATTGTTTTGGTTTCGTAGTAATAGTGTACCAGTGCTATTGTTTCTAATTGCTAATCTGTCATCGATGTATAGCCCGACTAGATCTAGGTCCCAAAATCTACCTATAATATTTAGTATATATAATCTTACCAGATCTGCAACCTGGGTGGATATGTTTTTGAGGTACAAAGTTTGCATTCTCTTTTAAAAACCAGGAATTTATTGACTCTAATAATCTAATGCATATTTCGTCCAATATTTCTCCAGGAAAAAAATCGTTCGTTAATTAGATTAAACAAAATCAACACTGGAGATGAAAATGAAGGTCCAAATAAGAGGATAACGCGATAAAATATATATGTATACTTGACAGAATAGATGATATTTGCAGGCTCTTCTACACAAATATGGAATTAATTATTGATCATCATGAAGTAAAGAATATAGCCTGTGCCAAGTCGTATAAGAAGGAAAGTTTCAAAATTTTACACCTGGCTTACTCCAATAGTCATACAATGATTTTGGATTCGGTCTTTATACAAATACGGCAACCTCTCTGCAGAAGAATCTTTTAAAGTATCTGAATTTGTTGGGGGATATTCTATTTTAACAGTCTTTCGCTAATTATTTACACTCGATTTCCCCTTCCTCCTTATATATATATATATATATATATATATATATATATATATATATATATATATATTATCTTGCCTTATTTATTTTTGCTCTTGATATTTGCCGTCAATGTTCATTTCGTTTAATCTAATTTCCCAAAGAAATATATATATATATATATATATATATATATATATATATATATATATGCACTAACGGACATAATTATTGGGCCACCACAGATTTTTAAAAGAAATGATGTATTTCTTACTACTTTTAACATGAATTGTCATTGGATAATTCTAAATGAAAATAATTTTTTTTCTGTTATTATTTTGCAAAGTTTTACAAAGCAAGCATGAAAAAGATGAACTCCTCCGAATCACCCAAAATGTTCTCCATTTTCTTATTGATGAAACTGCACTATAGGTAATTATTAAATATTTATAATTTCATCTGATGCTCCTGTTATTTTGTAGTATTAACAAAAGAACAATTATATTTTGATTTACAATTATTCAATTGCCAATAAATACTAATGAATAGTATGAATTACATAATTATTTTTAAACATTAGGGGGTGGTCTTATAAATATTGGCCGGTAATAAATATATATATATATATATATATATATATATATATATATATATATATATATATATATTTCACTACTCGAAGATGTAATAATTGCAAAAATATGTAATAATTAATATGGAAGCGGAAAAACATAGAAAGAATTTCATATACGGTAGTCAAATTTCGCAAGCATTATTAAGGAGAACGAACTGAGACGAATATTCCTCACTACTGTCTTTCTCCCTATGAGCGTGACAGGAGGGAAATATATAAACATGAATATACAAAGGGCTTTTTTCATAATAGAGAGGAGTGTCCAAAATTTGTATATCTTTTAGCCTGTTTGATTTATTCATTTTTTTTTTAAATTTTAATCGATAATTTCTGGTTATTTAAAGCCATAATTACATTTTTCAATTTAATATTTCTTTTTGGAGATAATAATGATTTAGTGATAAAAGTCTTACTAATTAACCCATAGCTGGGAGAGAAGGTGGAGATTCATAACTTTCACAAAAGTATTTGCGCGTAAGTGAATGTAATGACCCCAATAGGAGACGGATATAGGTTCTGTTATTATGATTTCGAGATATTATCAATTACACAACGCACATCCACGCTAACGCAAGATGCTGATATTGAACTCGGTTATGACAAGGCTTAATTTCTATGATCTCACGAGAACCACTGTTTGAACATTATGTATGCTATATCTATTGAAGATTTGCGCTTCAAATGTCTAGAAAACTTAAATTTAATTCTTTCTTACCAGGTTCAAGCACGCTAGATTTTAGCATATTTTGTTTGAACAGTGAATAACGATAAGAAAATAATAATCTTAACAGATATGAAAACAAGCTCAACAGAAATATTAACGTTATTGTCAATAGTTACTGCTGATTAAATTTACGATCATTTCCAGTTAAAAGTATTTACATTTTTTGTACGACTGTTTGCTGCCTTTTGTACCGCGTTTCAGATTTTAGGAACCGAAAAAATTATTTCAACTTTACTAATGCTACAATTGGAAGTCATGTGTTTTCTGCAAGTTACTTGTTCGCTACTGGTGTTGAGGGGTACAGAACTCAAAAATCTTTGGGTGAAGTCACAGGAACTAACCAACGTCTATATCCACCTGGCCATGCGTCCTTCAGAACAAAAGCGAATGAATTTTTGGGGCTATATAAACCTAATGTCTAGTAATCGTTTTTAGCAGAGTTCATGTTGCATTTTTTATATTAATGGTTTTCTCTAGTAATTTTGATGTTAATCGTTTCCTCTTGTTTATTTTTTTTTACCAGAGATCATATTACAATATAATAGTCCGAATAATGTAAATACTTTAAATACTACCTCATCTCAGAAACATAGACTACTTTACAGATTACATTTATAGTTCACTTTTATTAAACAAATTATAATTCTGATATCGCGGAGTGTTCGTTATCGCAAAGTTTCCTTCTTTTTTTCAAGTTAGATAAAGCAGTAAGACGAAAGTAGCGACTCGGAGTGAAAGAGAATCAGGATAATTTAGAAGAAACGGGAAAAACAATCCTTAAGATGGAACGGGGAATAATCCACAACTCCTGTTCAAATGACTGGTGAGGCGTGTGAACTGGACGAGAATCGAATCTATATTGTATTAATAAAGTTAAAGTCTCTGCATTTTAGATTAAAAAACACTTACTCTTGTCATTATGAGTCTCTAATCACCAAATAAATATTTATCTGAAGATAATGTTTTGTTTGCAGGTGTTTACTATGAGAATCATGTATTTACAATTAATTTAGAAAAATTTATTTCCGCGATTATTTATTGAATAACCTTGTAAACAAATACTACATTGTCCACGATGCCAGAAAAAATCCAAACACTTCTTCGTTTCAATCAACCAAAGGGAGAAAAACGAAAAAAAATGATAAAACACTAATCACACCACTAATATTTCTTGTCTCCTAAAATCGCTGAATGAAAGCGACAATTATACTTCCAGTCTTTGCACTAATTGTTGGCAGTTCGATCCGTTAGCTTTTTGAACGTGAAACCCTTATGTGGGTAGACAAAATAGTAATCACCTTATCTGACTTGTTGAACACAGCCACGTTCTATTTGTGACATATTGCGATCGTCCAAAACATTATAATACTACAAACTTTGATAGGAAATGATCTATTCTGTTGATGTGTACGAAAAATGTTAACTGAACATGTTGATATTACTGTTATTCCGTGAAGCTCTTTAGTTTTATTTCGTGTAAAATATGAGTGGAAATAAACTTATTCATTGAAATCTTTTCTCCTTATGCATTCAAGTACCTGACAGTTTGTCGGACGATAAGCAGATGTTTAACATACAAAATTGATATGTTTCTATTCATACTTAAATATTTTTGTTATTTTCTGCGCAGGTGCTGCTAATAGAACCGAAATATAAAATAAGAACTATCATGTGCGCCAATAATACTGGTTAATTATGATTGAATAGCAAGCCATATTTATTATATCAATTATGCGCATAATGACTTGTCAGCACAACACTATTACTAACATCACACCAAGTAGACAAATATTACAGATTTAAAAAAAAAATATTTTAGATTGGGATAAGAAACGTTTAGGCCTCATCATTGCTATGGACAGGTAACCATTACTGTACCTTGGAAATATGCTTTCCGGACAAAATTTTTAATAGAAAAAAATATAAATGTCAACGGTCAGTGACAGTTGCACAGACTGCTTGGTTAATGAATTTTAAATGTGTTTTATAAAGTAATAACTATTAATAGCAATACCATTCCAAGGAATATTCTGATATTTAGAAGGTTAATCTGATTTCAAGGACGTTGTCAAATTGAAAAATCAAGAGCAACATTTTGAATTTCATTTTTATATTCAGATTTGTAGCAGGATTTTAGTGGTGTGTGCACTAAATATTATAAGTCGGTCATACGTTGTAAGTCAACAAATGACGATACTACCTTTTTATGTAAATACATGAATAAGAGAAAATTAAGAATACAGGAGACAGCTATTTCTTTTTACTTGTAAATAACATCAATATACTTGAAAACATCGCAACTATCCACTCGTTTTAATGAACGCAGGTTTATTGCTTATTTCTATTCAAAGAAAAAAGAAACATTCCAATTAATGCTGACAATCTAGAGCATTTAGTGGAACAATAATTGTTGTTGCTATAATAATGGCTTACATTATTTCAGACGTAACAGCTCTTTTACGATTGAGCATCCTTACCCAACTATATAAGGAATATACGCTGGCTAGAGAAATATTAACAAAACAAGTGATGTAAAAATGGAATTTATAGCGAATGACAAGATTTGTAACTTGTAAATAAGAGATTCACAAGATTCAGAAGTCACTGATGATTAGGTCCAAAGCATCCAAGAACATTTACAGCTCGTGCGCATTGCATCGTCTTTCTTAGTACTAGACAAAACAGGATTAGCGTTATTGACTTCACTGCATAATTTATTAACGCCCCTCAATTAGATAATTCTATCAATCGTTCTTTTCGGACATAAAACATACTTAGAATTAGATTCTTAGTTCTTATCCTACAATTATATATATTATTATTATATATAATCCTACAATTATGTTCTCATCCTACAATTATATATATATATATATATATATATATATATATATATATATATATATATATATATCAGCATGCAGTGTGGGTATAGAAGAATCCAAAGGAGTATACTGTACATAAAATGGTAGGATAACTCTCTAAGATAGCTCTAAAGATATATGCATATAAATCCATCTCGAGCAAATATAAGAAAAATTAAGGCAGGCACCTTATTATTAGTATGGTCCTGCGGACCATTCTCAGCTTCCGTCTTTGCAAAATAAACACGGAAGCTGATGATGGTTCGCCTGAAAATAGGACCAAACCCCCGATTCACCATGAAATAACGTGTCTGCCTTAATTTTTCTTATAAAGATAGATAGAAAGATATCAGTTTATCGTCTGACTTGCGATAATTGACGTACATCTTAAACAAATAAAATGTGGTTACATTTTCTCTAATTATATAATCAACAGTATTTGCAATAATTGTTGGCTCTTTGGTACATTGTGGAAAAATGTTTACGAATGTGTCAACAGGGAAATATTTTTGAGTAACATTTAAATAATTTTTTATTACGTAATGTTGTATCCATCACTGTGATTTGATAGTAACAGAAAAGTAAAAGTGTTGGTGAAAAATTATGGTGAGTAAAACTTGTAGACCGGAACATAACCGCAACAGAATATTCAAGTTATTTTTATTCTAATATTACGTTCTGTATCTTGATCTGGTCCCAAAAATTGGAAATATTTACTTTCGAAGCTCTCCTTTAAGGGTAAATGTTGTGCATTTATGGTGGTCTATCCACAGCGTTTTACGTTGAGCGTTGTCCAGTAAACCCGTTTTCAACAACTGTTGTTATATATTGAAAGAAAAATAAGTTAGACTGATACGTGACATTAAAATTCTTCCTCAAGAAGTCTGTTTTATGCCACAAAATTGAACGACTGGTATTTTATTAAAATTTAAACTTCATCTAATTATGCATAGTTTAATCATAACTTCCAATGAAGAAAATACTTGACACGTTATGAAACATTTCTGAATAAAAATCCTGTTTCAACATTAAACGGTCCATATGCCTTGACATCCTGGTAAAAATATAAAATCAATCACACCGTGCAAGAAAGGAAAATCACAAATGTTTACTGAATGTGAAAAAATAAAAATAAAAACCAAAAACGAGAAACACTATTAAGAGGGGAGAACCAATAAAAATAAAAGAAGAAAAAGTAAGAAGACAGTAAATAACGAATGATATTGCATTTATATTTAGAAGATCAATGGTGACCAGAAATCATGCAATCGAAAGAGATTTCAACAAGTGAAGAAACTGTTGGCATAGAACCTACGGCTTCATCTACTCAGTTCAAATGAAAGTTGATAATTTGTTGGAAGTGCTACGTTTAAATTGATAAAGTCTATGTACCATAACGGAAAGTTAATCTGCAAGAATAATGTCTTAATAACTGCTTTGACTGACATTTTGTTTCATTCTAAAATAAAAAAAACCTCATGCCATAATTTCTTTTTTACGAGCGTAGATATCAAAGTTTTCAAAAATTTCCTATTATCACAAAATATATATTTAATTTTGCAATGTATCAATATATTTTTGTTTTTACGATATTTCTCTATATGCAAAGCTAGTCATAAATTTTGGCAAAAGATAATTAGTCACTATCTATATACACTCGGGATATCTTCAAACGTATGTCACCTGCTCATTAAATTGGTTCATCTTTCCCTGGTGTTCATAACAGTAACTGAGTGGCTTGGTTACTATTCGTTTAAGCTTAGAGAAACAATTTTGGCACCGTTGCTAAATAATATTTCGAAAGCCAAGTGTTAGTAACAGGTGTCCGAAGAACAGGACAGATAAAAAGACAAATTATTTCTTACAAGATAAAATGGGAAAAAATTTAAACGAATTACTAATTATGGTAGAACGATTCCTTTGCGAGATGAGCGTCAGTATTCTAAAATAAGATGTAACCAAATAAAAAAAGATAATGAAAACCAAAGAAAAAGCTTGGAAAAGACACATGTAGACAAAAACTGCCTGGTACATGTGGAAGAAAAAGTAAAAGGGAGTATACACTAAAAAAAGATAAAGAAGTATGAGACAAAGACAAAAATGATGTATTGCTGGTAAAATTGTTTTCCTTCAAAATGTAATATGGCATTTTCCCTTCAAAAATATATTGTTGGTAATATTTTTTCTTCAGAAATGTATATTTTTCTATAAATGGCTCTTTAAACATTCACTAACAGTAATGACAGCGTTGCTCGGGCGTATTGAAAGCTTAAAAACTAATCTATGGACCGGGAGCTCAGACTCAGCCTAAAGAATATGTGTGTGAAGTTTGATGACAATCGAATAAAAATTGTGGATTTGTATAAAGGACATACAGACAGATAAACAGACCCACACAAACATCTTGCTTTTATATATATCTATCTATATATATATATATATGTGTGTGTGTGTGTGTGTGTGTGTGTGTGTGTGTGTGTGTGTTATCGAATTTCTGCAATATTGTAAGAAATGCAACCTTGAAATTTCTGAATATCGTTTCTTATGTCTTTGTCTATGAGTGTACCAAATTTTATTAAAATATGACCACTCCTTCTATAACCAGATTAATTCGATTTTCGATATTTATCGGGGGTACCTCGACACAAAACCTAGTTAAGAACACTCGCAGACGCTTATAGTACAACTGTGTACATTTTTTAACAAAATCGGTCCAGCCGTTTTGGAATCTATAGATAACGGACACACACACAAACACACAAACACAAAGTTCCATTACTAAATATGTTTAGATTATGTTTTGACCACAGTTAGGTGTTTTTATATTTTTCCATATCAGGGACCGTAACAGTTGCTACCACACCAGGTAATGTTGGACCTAGAACAAAAGCAATTAAAAATGGTTCCATGCTCCTCACAACCTCTCATTTTAATGTCTTGCTGCTAAATGCAGTTTATCGTCATACCCAGAAGTAAACACAACAAATGAAAACGAAAAAGATAAATATTCATGCATGAAAAGCGGAAGGAAGATAAAGCAGAATATAAAAATAGTATAATAAAGAGAGAGATGCGATAAATATAATGTCTATAAGATAAGGTAGAATGTTCGAAATAAAAGTAAGACTACATAAATATAGTAAAGAAAATCAAAAACATATTTAGTAATATATAAAAGAATGAAAGTGAAACAAAGGAAAATATTAAAATAGAAGAGTGTGTATGAACACAGGAATTCACATTGAATAAGGACAATAAATTTCCAGTTTCTTTATGAAGACATGAAAACAAAATGCCACAACTATATATACAAACGCATCATAATCTAAAATTCATCCCTGATTTAAATCTGAAACGATATTTCCGAAAAACAAATCTGATAACAAAATCAAATATATATATAATTTTAAAATATTAAAGATATCTAAATAAAAATAATTGGAATATAGAATCATAGAAACAATTATTTTTCCCTGATTAATATTTGCATATTTTCTAATAAAATTCGAATAACTTGCTAACTCTTAGTGAATTAAACCATATAAAACAAATTTGATAACGAAAGCAAAAAATACATATAATTTCAAAAAGTTAAAGAAATCTAAATTAAAAAATATGTAATATAGAATTGTAGAAACAATTATTCGCTCCGGATGAATATTTGCATATTTTCTAAGAAAATCCGTATAAATAGCTACATCTTACTGAATTAGAACATAAATAGTGAATTCCGTATTTAGTTTGGAATAATACGAGGAATATTTAGAAATTTCGATCTGTTAAATCTATAGGTATAGTTCTTTTCTAAAATTAGTTCAGTTCAAAATTATTCTCACCTCCTTAGTAAATTCTGAAAGAATGGCAAAGGTGATGTATTTATTCATAATTTGAAATTTAATGCAAACACCATTTTAAAATGAAAAAGGATTAACTATATTCTGGAACATTCTAAAAAGTAATAAAACAGATTTGTGAGTTATGGCTTCTTCATTTTCCAATCCCATACAAAACAATTATGCTAGACAAGAATCGCTGAATAAAGAATATTTGATACGTACTAATATATGACAGATATAAAACACTTTCCAAGCATTTAGACCTTCCTAGGGCAATAATTCTTAGCATTATTTTTGTCTAAAATGTTAATCATTGAGCCTAGAATAAATTAAGGCCTGGCAGAAAATGGCTAATTTCTGATGGAACACAAAGAAAAAATATTAAATCCTTTGAAGAAGCCTCACTTAACGGCAAAGTAAGTTGTTAATGGTGTAAAAAGTAAGGACTGTATGTATGACAGTCGCGTGATTATTTCATTGAGATGATATTCGAAATTGTCGCACAACGAAAACGCTCTTCTTTCGCGAAAACACCTAAAATGCAGATTACTTTATGCTAGAAGCCATAATCCTTTGGTCACATGACATTCCGTTATGTACATATTAAAATGATCAAAGCGCACATACCAAAAATACACAAACTAAAATTAAGGACGTTGGTGAGAATATAATCCACACAGGATATATTGCTTTTTCCTGAGCAGTAAGACAAGTAAAAGTACCGGCTATAATGAATTAATTGCAGTATATTTCTATTTCGAAAATTTATATAAAACCAATGTACAAATCTGCCTAGTCGTTCCAATATGGCTATGTCCCAATACACACTAATTGTTATGAATTACTTAGATGACAGCAAAAATTAGGCAGTAATCAATATAAATGTTAAAAGGTTCATTACTGAGGCTTCCTATATTACATGTTTTGGGTATTTTCAATGTTATAGTTTGATATCAAAATAATAAAAAACAACGTTGTAGTAATCACGGAATATTCTTTCAAATGCATTATTTCGTTCTTTGTAAAAAATGCAAATAAAATTTATAGAAAAATTTGAGTAATTCCTGCTTTATTTGCAATCATGGAATGGGATGTGAATAATTCTTTCCACAACTCTATGAGTAAATAAAATATAAATACATAAATAGGAAGATTAAAATTCCATATAATTGTTTATTTCTGTTCAGATTAACCTGAAAACAATTAAAATGATTTTGTTTCTTTATTTTCTAACCAATGTAATTTATATTTTATTAATAGAATATATAGAACACGTTAAAGTGTAGTGTCACATGAATTGAAAATAGTTTTATTAAAGACGCTGACAGCCGTTATGTAATAGTGAATGCTATGCCATCTGCACAAACGCGCACACACAACCGTTTGTAATTTTCTAGCAATGAATGATATATGGCACAAGGCAGAAAATACGGAGTACGTAGAGGAAAAAATTTATTAGTCAGTTTTAATATTTCTTTTTGAGTTAAACTTGCTGAACATTACACCACGTTGAAATGTATACCGATAATTGTCCCTATCGAGAGAGGTAACAACGTATGAAAAACAGATGTTCTTAAGTGGGATGTGAGGATGGTATAAGGGATGATATCTCGAAATTGTAAATCGGACAACCAAGTTTAAATACGAATTATTTTTAAATATTTATTTACGCGCAAATAACCGTGCGGATTTATAACTTCTCCCTCACCTATGAATTACTTAACAATACTTTTATCTGTACATAATTATAACCCTGAAACTTATAATAAAAAATGGTTTGCTAGATTTAAATAACCTGCAAATCGTTGATAACCACTATAAAACGAATGAAGCAGTAGAAATACGAACATACACACACACACACACACACACACACACACACACACGTATATATATATATATATATATATATATATATATATATTAAAAACAGATTATTTTTAAAAAGACCATATATATATGATGCATATCAAGTTTACCAACCTACTTTCTTTGTTTTTAATTCCATTTCTTTTTATCTTGTAGGGATAAGCTTTTGATAATTCTCCACTGCTTGACTTATTTCGATTGTTTCTTTTCAAAAGTAGTATAATCAAAGAGAGTGAGAGGGCTCGCCTTCGACACATTTTCTATCATAATGTTCTCTCAATTTTATATTATAAAAGAAAAATAATATTTTATAAACTTTAGTCTTATTGGAGTTTGAGAAGGATTTTGCGAATTTGTAGTATTATGTTATACTTCGTATATTTTTGATAAATGTCAATGAAAAAATATTATTGTGCATAACTATGTTATAATGAATAAATCATATATCATTTTCTCAAATCATATTTGATTTTGTGCCACATAAAATGCAAAGATTAAAAATAAAAAAACACAAATTTAAGTATTTTTTTAAATCATTTCACCCCGAGCAAGGCGGAAACGCCACTGATGTGCAGGGGGCTACATAAATGTAAAAAGATTAATTAGAAAAGAGTGAGGAGTACAAACTAGTTAGAAAGGAACAATAGAAAACTGAGAAAGCAGGTGCGATGACAGATACATAGGTGGAGTGAAAGGGAAGGATATACGGGGTGGGGAGAGAGCTAGAGTCCAGTGGTTGCTAGATGAGGATTGACTTTGCATTTAAATTTCTGGAGGCTGTAGCCGTCAGGAAAGCAAGAATACGGGAGCGAGTTTCACAGGCGGGAAGTGCGAGAGAAGAAGCTGCAGGAGTAGAATTGTCGTCTGCATTTGGCTAACCTGACTGTGAATGGGTGGGACACAGTTGCCAGTCTGGTTGCACGAGTAAACACTTGTTGAGGAGGCATCAGTGACTTAAGTTCGTCCGAGCAGAAGCCATGAAAGTGTATATATATATATATATATATATATATATATATATATATATATATATATATAGGAAAAACTATAATGTTATAATTTTAAAAATGTGTTTTTCTGACAGTATTTATTTATTTCTATTATTATATTTGATATTTCAGACAGTCCTCGGCCTTTCACCAGAAAAAAATGATTTTAAAATTTAAATTTACAACTTTTCAGTAGTTTTTCTTATACATATTAGTAAGACAGTATATGTGGATCATCACTATGTTATATATATATAAAAAGTGATATACGGGTTGTTCTACACACACACACTCACACACACATACACACACAGACACACAAACACTCTCACACACACACACAGACTCACACACACACACACACACACACACACACACACACACACACATATATATATATATATAAATGAAAACTAAACACAAACTGTTATAAATTCAGACTTTATTTTTGCAGTGTATACAAGATTCAACTGCCTCATTCAGACCATTGAATAATAAATAAATTTTATTTCATATCAAAATAGTTTAAAACTGGTTTTGTAGAGGAAATGAGCATTGCATCATTTCAACTGGAAATAAATTAAAAATAGACATATCAAATCTCAAATGTACCCAATAGAAGACACGTATTAAAAATACATACATTAAATCGCACATATGCACAAAACGAAAAAACAGAATATGTACACACTAAAAATATTTTAGAAATAGACGTATACAAAATAATCACCACACTTTTTTAAATATTCTGAAGGAAAATTACTATTATTTATTTTTCAGAATGAAGATAGTCAAATTAGTTTTTACTGCCAAAATAAATTCTAGATTTCAATTCCTAACCGTTTAATTATGTACTTTCCTCTCTATATTTTATATAGGCTTTGAGTAGAATCCTTTTATCTTTCTATTTTTATCTAATTTATTAAAAGATATTGATACATAAAAGATCTTAGATTATCCTATTCTTATTTACAGGTTCGATATACTCTCATACACACACACACGCGCGCGCGCGCACACACACACACACACACACACTTATATATATATATATATATATATATATATATATATATATATATATATATGAAAACTTTTCTTAACGGACATTTTCTGATTTCTGCTGGACTTTATTAAGTAAGTAACATTATTTAATCACACTTTTGCTTGCACATATTTTTCTGACTGAGTAGTACTTTTGATATTCTATATGCCTTCATTAGAAATGTTTTTTTTATTACTGCAAGTCTTCAGTTTATTTTAATTGCACATTTGTCATATTTTATTTTTATCTGCTTCAAACTTATTACTTTTTTTTATTTGTTTTCTGATGATATGTAGTTTTAAAAATGTTTTAATTTTGTTGATATTTTCAAAATTGGATGGGTTTATTTGGCTAATGAATGATAACTATTTAAGAGGTGTTATGATATATCTGTTTTCATTTAGTTAAGGCATATATTTGTTGTTAATATAATAATATTTTTGCAGTCATACATTATTTTATGTCGTTCGTTCCCTGAGCAATGTTAATGAAATCAAGAAGGAATTTTTGTATACATTTCTTCCTCAGTAAATTATTGGTAACTGCAGGCACCTAGTGCACGTAAATATCATGCATTAATTACTCCAGATATATGTTGCACTGGTGAGAATCGAACTTAATGAATGAGGTGATTTCTGTTGCTAGATTACCCTAAGTTTCCAACTGATGGTCGTCTTCTTTTCTATGAATCATGATATAAAGAAAATTTAAAGTGATGTACGTTTCTAATTAATAGGTAGAATATAAAATTATTTCGAATATACTCAGTTTTATAAGATCAGGTCAAACTATTTCATGTGAATATAGTAAAATAATATTTTCTATGTATCTAAAATAAGAATTAAACATTTTCATAGATAGGTTCAACTATTGTCCGGCTCGTACTTTATCCATTTTATTGAACAAAAATATCAGATATAAACTTAATCCCATTTTACGATATAGTTCACTGGTTCTTATTTTCATTGTGTCTTTCATCAAGGTCCATAATGATTTAAATGTCTTTTGACGTTCTGACTAATCAGTGACTGTGACTTTGCGTTGTGGGATTGTGTTGACATTTATCTGCCTTCTGCATCATATTGATATTGAGTAACCCGAATTATTTGATCGTATTTGGAGAGACTACACTTGTGGTACAGTGGATATTGGCTCGGAACGAGAAACCGGGGAGCCGAGCTCGAATTCCAGTTGAATACGTTGTATTCACTTACGCGCAAGTACCCTTGGGAAAGGTATTAATCCGTCTCTTCATTCTAGTTATGGATCAAATAGCAGGACAGATTGGGTTCTATGGCCTTGGTCGGCAACCAGTCTACAGCAGAAAGCAATGGCAACCTACTGCGGGATAATCTTCTGCACACTCAGTCATGTCTCTTCCAAGACATGATCGCCCAAGCGTGTATCACGTATGGCACTTAACTGACTGACACTGATCATCATTCATATAATATCGGGATATTTAAAATCCCATGTCGCATATTGGTTTGGTTTCCCTAAGGCTATATGACTTTCTAGTGTCAGCTACGTTCTAACTCGTATGTATTGTCATTGATGTCATAGAGCGAACATTGTCAGCCTTCTTTTTCTTTTTCACCATAAATCGAATCACATTATGACAAAATCAATGAAAAGAAAAACGATATAACCAGAAAATAATACCTACCCGCTCAGCATTTCTTCCTCCAGTATTCGTGTTATCCGTTTTATTCTCTACAGCGTCGTATATTTTTTCTTGGAACAGTTGCTAGATATATTTACACTTTTTAAAACAAATTTATAAACATTGCTTCCAGTGAATTATTATTTTCAAAATATCTTCTTTTCTGCTGAAAAAGTTCTACCATCTATATGCATGATATTTACATCCTGATTATTTTCAGTGAATTGTATGTCAAATCTTATCACACCTCACTGATAAGCTTTAGCCTTTCCATATAACACTCTATAATATATTTATGTTTTCCTTTAACGGCCGCCCTCTTCTGCAATATGTTAGACGTATTATTCTACAGTACTGAAATATTGGTCGCTCTTTATTCATCTGCGAATAATTTTGGGTTTGGTTATTTCAAATACATCAGTTTATTCTAAAGTTACTGATGTTGTTGGTATTCCAAATTTGTTTTCTTTTCCGTCACATATTAATCCTGAGCAACATGATTATTTACTACATATGTCAATTGCCACCTCTTCTAGCTCTTGCCTGGCTTCCATAAACCCTCCTCATGTCAACTCGGATAGCGCTGTAATATTTATTGTTATATCGTTGCAAGCATCTATCAAATAAGAAAAACCTATTAGTAAGACTGCTTTGTGTTTCCCGGAAAACAGAATAAGACCATTTCGTGACTCTCATTAAGACGCTGCCTACATATATAATTCTAAAATCTTATTAAGAATTACGCTAGGATAGTTTGTTTTTAATTTAATATATAGTCGTTTTTCATCTTTCTTGAAAATAAAAGCTGAAAACTAAATCATCTCCAGTGATCACAGGAGAATTTTGTGCTGCGAAAGTAAACGGGAATAATTATTTCCAGCTATACTATCAGGACATTTTCAATCAGATGCCTGTCCATGGCTGAACGTAATAAATATAAACCTGACTTTGTTAGCTGAGCATATTTGGGACTGTACTGCATATAATAACCTTGAACTCGCAAATACTACCGGCTCTCTAATAGTGTATTCAACAAGACAAATTTTTTTATTCCTCCTCTCGTCAAGCAATTTAAGGTGCTAATATCTTTCTGCAGATGAAGCAGAATGTTTCGCCTATAATTTCTATTTAAACTTCACTCACGATACGTCCAAAGAACTGATTTCATACTATTCACTTGAAACTGAATATCTGTTGCAATGGGCTTAGAACACCTTCAATCGTTTCTTCTATCATCTCTTACCTGGATCCCCGCAATGAATTTTATTCCTGTGTTTATCCTTAAGAAATATGCTACCAAACTTGATTCTTATCTCTATATTCAATGCCGCGCCGTCTCTTATTGGGAATCCTCATGTTTTTCCAGTTTTAAGAACGCAGGTGAACCGTCCGACACCTGAAGCTTTCTGTCTATTAACCTGCTACATTTTAACGGTAAACTGCTTGAGTCTGTAATAAACGTCGTATTAGTTCAGCATCTCACGACGAAAGACCATTTTTAAGCAAGTAATATGTCTTTCGTTTTTCTAGTCAGCTGCAGCAGTATTAACGATTATTACGAAAAGAGTTTATCAAGATTTAGATGAGATTAATGTAGCCCAGGCTGTTTGGACATCTCTAAAACCTATAACAGGATATATCATATCAGTCTTCTACACAAGTTGTGAAGATACGCTGTCTCCGGAAGTATCTTTGGAATAATTCAGTCTTCCTTATTAAAATACGATATGGAATTTTTCCTAAACATTCATATTTTTGTTATTCTGTACTAATATACAATAGCTCTATTTTTGGTTCTATTTCATTCTTAATTTTCATTAACAATCTTTCTGGTGATATTAGTTCTAAACTTGTAATCCATGCAGATGATATAAATATTTGCTCATGTCACAGCATTAAGTATGTGAGTTTGGTAAGTTGAACATGGTGCCTGATCTACACAAAAAAAGTATAAATTATTGTTGACTGAGACAGGGAATGGTTGTTAAGTTCAAAGCAATTAAAACAAAATTACTCTCTATCAATTAACTTGTGAGATTCCTTTTGGATTTCTATGAACAGGACTGAGTTTAACCCCCAGGAAAGTGACTAGGTTGCGACTTCTCCGCTTAACAATCTCGACTGGCATAAATGAAGTTCAATTCGGAGCTGATATTTGTAAAGACCACTTCCATCTGACACTTTAAGTGGTTGAATTTTATTCAGATATTTCAAAAGAAGACATCTACATAATGTTGAACTGCAGAAAGTTTGTCCTTATTTACGATAATGAACAGTGGATTCATAATCGATTGATAATTTTAATTTATCTACAGAGGCTATGGATTCTGCAAAATCTTTGGAAATGGCTAAATTGCTTCTTTTGTACATTGTCATTGCATATGAAGACATTTTTAAAAAATAATATTAGGTTTTATAGAGAGGATGGAATCATGATGGTAAATAAATCAACTGGTAGTAAGGTTGATAAACATAAAAAATAATCCATCGATTTTATATCTTTTGCTCTAAACTTATTCATTAATTCTAATATAAAACACGCTTACTTCTTAGACGCAACATTAGACGTATTTGCAAATAATTATCAACCTTACATGATAAACAATGCTAACCAATTTATATAAACACTGGCTCTAATAACCCGCCATCAAACATATTCCATAATCGGTTTAATGTCGGATAAACTTACACACCTCTATCAAAAAATATTTACGATAAAGTTGTTAGGTTTAATGGCTTTAGATCTTCTGAGAGAAGCTTTGTGGAAAAATATAGATGCTCTAGGAAAATAGAAACAGAAAAAAAATATGGTTTAATCCACTATATAATCAGAGAGTCAATATTAAACTAGTGGATAATTTTCTTAAACTAAATGATGATTTTTTTACTAAAAATAATATTTTAAATAAATTTATTTATCGAAACGTAAGTATAGTGACACTAGTAATTTATAAAATAATTAAATTGCATAACAAAAAATTATTGAAACTATATAACAATAAAAATATTAATGTCTTACTCATATTAATTTGACCCCTAGTAAAAAGTTATGTAGAAATTCCGACCAATGCCATTTATATCACAAGTGTTTAACAAAATCATTTCTTTTATGTGTTACAAAAATTTATTTTGGTAATAAAATGAACCAATTGAAACAAAGTTTTTACAATTATCTCTCATCTTTTACCAATACGGCAGAACTAAATATAACCTCACTTTCTAAATGTCGATGGAAGTTAGAAGAGGAGAATAAAAAACTAAAATTAATTGGAAAATTCTCAAACAAGCTAGAATCTCTAGATGAATGAACGAACAATGTTTCTGTCTGGAAAAGTAAAGGGAAATTAAAAGGTACATGAAAAAAGATATATACTAAATCAAAGGTATGAAAGTATACTAAATTCTAAACACATTAAAAAATTATTCTTACAGTCTTGCTAGCATTACTAAATTTAATGTATGAAATTATAGCAATTCTAAACATTTCACAGTTGAACCGTTAATATCTTGATAATTTACTCTAAATATATAACCTATCTTATATTTTTTAACTGTATTTTCTATTACAAATATTGATCTTATGTTTTACTTAAATATTTTATTGTATTCGATAATTATTGTTAGCTGTTTTCAACATACACTAGCTTATATTTTTACTAGCAGTATAGCCCGGCGTTGCTCGGGTGTAATGAAAGCTTTAAAATTAATCCATGATCCTGGAGTTCAGACTTTTTAGATGTTGGCACGAAAGACTAAAAAGCAATAGTTTTTTTCCAGTTAAAGCGAAACCTGAGACTGAAAGAAAAATGAATGGATGTAAGTCAAATTTTGATTTCCTGATATCGATATCAAATAAGTTTTTTCGTCGTAAATTGAATTTTGAAGGCTAAATAAGTCGTCTGAGTAAATGGTATCATGACTGAGACTAAGAAGTACAATTATACCTACGTAGAGCCAAACCCGAAGATAAAACTAAATTAAAAGGGCTGAAAAATATACATACAGGCAGATAAACAGATACACACACAAACACCTTGCCTTTCATATATATATATATATATATATATATATATATATATATATATATATATATTATCGATTTTCGGCACTATTGTAAGAACTGCAACCTTGAAACTTCTGAATATCGTTTCTTATGTCTTTGTCTATGAATGTATCAAAGTTGATAAAAAGCGGACCACTCCTTCTATATCCCGATTATTCGGTTATCGATTTTCGATATTTACCTGGGGTACCTCAACACAGAACCTAGCCAAGAATATTCGCAGACGCTTATGGTATAAATTATGTAAATGTTCAACAAAATCGTTTGAGCCGTTTCGGAGTCTATAAGTAACGGACACACACATACACACACAGATAACGTTCCATTTATAAATAAGTTTAGATATACATTTTTATTTATTCCTTCATATTCATTATTTTTATTTAATTGTTTTATATTTTTATTATTATAAAATTTATCATTTTTTTATTATTATTAATATGCCATAAATTTATTTATCTTTATTTTATTTGATTTCTCTATATTATTTTAATTGAAGTGAAATTTAATTTAATTTCATTTGCTTTTTCTTTTTATATTAAATCTTATTTTAATTTGATTTATTTTATATTTTCAATTTATTTTGATCTAATGAATTTATGTCTTAGTGTAGTGTCCTTTTACAAAAAAAGCCTTTATTTTAGGTTTCAGGTAAAATTCTGTTATGTATAGGATTTAATTTTTTATTGCCTAATGATTTAACTTAAAGCACCAAAACCGATATCTGTCTCCAATATTCTTCCAGACAACATTTTACATTTATGTCTCTTTTTAACTTCCATAGACACTCCGCTTTCATTCTTAGTAGTTTTCTTTTCTGTTGCACATGTCTAACGTACTAATTTATAATAAATATTCATTGCTCTGTTTTTATATTGTTCACTGTTTTAAATTAATGTTTTCAACCTTGCAATTATGTTTGTTGATAATTTGCCCTAAATTAAGGTTGAGCACTCTTAGATTAAAATTTTGTTAACATGGATAAAGAAAGTTCAATATTCTTATTTCAAACAACAGAAATACTTTCAAAATCATTTTTTTTGTCTAACATTATCTTAAATGGATACTCTTATTTGAGTGGAAAGTCTGTATATTATAATTTTCTACTCGACTTAATCTTCTGAGAAATCGTTTAAAATGTAGCTATCTTCAGCCAGTTATCTAACCTGAATACCCAAAACACCAGAAATATGGTGCTTATTTAATCATTTTCTAGACTCATTAAATTTAACAATTTGTATCTGCTCAATTGTAAGCAAACGAAATTTTATGAAACATGGATTGAGAGACATATTTGAATTTTTATATGTCTAACATTATTACTTTTTAATGGATACTATTATTTTAGTTAAACGTCCTTTTGACATACACACACACACACACACACACACACACACACACACACATATATATATATATATATATATATATATATATATATATCAAGGTAAAGAGGACCCAAATTTTTACGATTATTATTCCCTGGCATTTTCCTTTTTATAAACAGTGCTCAATATATATATATATATATATATATATATATATATATATATATATATATATATATATATATATATATATATATATATATATATATATATAGTACATAATCATGTCTGCTGGAAAATGTATCCCCGAGTTTGGAGTACACATTTTTTTTTATTCCAGCTGGAGATTATAGGTTTTCCAAACGATTTCTCAAACGATTAATTCAGTGAAAACTATAATGTACTTTTTTTAATATATATAGAAAATAAACAGACTGTACTATTAAATACGTATGTCCATTAAAAAAATAATTTTAAGGAAAAAAAATTAAATATGATGGTTAGTGTCAGATTCGTAAATTTACCTATAATTCCATATATATATATATATACATATATAACTTAACATAGTTATAGTTTAAACATATTATGTTTTAAAAAGAAGATTCATACATAATTTATTCTATGTAAGAGAAATGTATTTTTTCATTTCCCAGTATTTTCTCTAGTATGAAATTAATAGTGGCAATAATATTATTGTAAATATTATCTTAGTCATGCAAAAACCGGATTCCGGAATGTGCAAGCAGATACTTCTGCTGGCGTTAATATGTTTCTGAATCCATTGAAAGGACAAAATTACATGTACCCAATTGAATGCATGATTAAGCTACATAAATACAGTTTATTATTTATTTTCGGTAAGGAACATGAAATATAAACATCAGTCATTTTATTTAACTATACTTTAGGGTAGGATAAACTAATTAAATTTCAAAAAAATATTTGAAGCAAATGCATCCACTGATACTATTCAAGCAATAAATTTAAACAATTTTAAAGTGATATTGATTATAATTTATCTGTGAGAATTTATCAGCTCTTTCTCATGCAGATATTTGAATAACTTATCTCACTATTTGCTAACCATTATAGAATATCAGCAAAAACACTTAAGATTTTGATAAAAATGATTCATAAATATGTTATATACCACTAGTGTTTTTTATATATAATGATGCTACTGGAACAACAAACGCATTGACAGATAAGCGATAACAACTAACACGTATATATAAATATATTAACTTAAATTTTTTATTCTCTTCGATTTTTGTGTTTGTCTAAAGAAGTTGTCAGAGTGAAGCACACACGCAGACGTGGGAGTCGATCGCTAGGTCTTCTTATGATCACAATTGCTAAGAGTCTTCTACTGCCAAATCAACATTCTTGGGGCTATCAACATGCAACACAAACCAAATTTTATTAGTATTATCAAGGCTTGATAATTTCCAGGCGGCAATTTTGCCGTTATAACGCAAAATCTGCGTAATTGAAACATGTGTAACCATGGTAAGCCAATATACGTAGCTTCTTGTGTCGTATTTTATTCTTGATATTCCAAAATGCTTAACAGGAAACTGTTAAAATCTAACTCTTTCGATCTCTGCAACATTATATGTCTTTCTTGTAGATGGTTTCTCTGAATTTCGCGTTTATTATCGAGTACATCATCCAAACATAAAACGACAAAATCAGAGCCAAAAAACATCGTAGTCATATCTTGCTGAAAAATCTAAGTGCGAATTTGATCACAAACAGTCGCCTACTAAATAAATGTAGTCGTGTGTGTTCGATATTTTTAAAAATCAATTACATTAATGAGTCTGATATCACTGTCTTAAAAAAGCAAGTTTATTTAATTATTAAAAATAATATGGGTATGATAACGGATATAAGTGAAATAGGAGAACTCCCTCCACCCTGTAGAAAAATGTACACATGCAAGACTATCATTATGTTTCCTTAAGCTATTGAAGCTCCCCACTCAAGTTAATCTGTGAGCTATATACCTCCTAGAATTTTTCATCTGTCCACTTCTTTTAATTGTTTCCAAAAATGCGAAATGCACACGGCTTTTATGTTCAGTAACAAGACCCTGAGATTCATTTAGGTGAAATATTGTCTTTGGTTGAGTATTTGTTTCAAGAAAACCCTGTATTATATATTTTATCAATCCCTTAAAAAGCTTTCACCAGTAATACGTTTTTGAAGGTGGAACGATTCACTTTTTACTGAAAGATTACAGGCAGACTTAAGGAAATCATGTAGTTGCAACCATCTGCGCCCAGTAAGTTCAATGAATGCCTTTTTGTTAGCAATCACCACTATTTACACATAAGAATAGACTCGCCTGATGTTTACATATGATCATGCGTAAACAGAGAACGGCAGTTATTGTCACTGAGTGGTAAACCAGTTATAAAGAGTGGTTGTCTAAGAGAGTTAGTAAGGAATAAGTTGGGCAGTAAGTAAACAGACACATTACCCGGACATAATTCACTACAAGACTGTATAAAATGTTTCTACTAATAGTATTCCTAGTATTCCTGAATTGATTAGCCCGTGTTCCAGTTTGTATATTTTGTTAAATATAAGTTACATTTTCTATCTTCATATTCGCTTTTCTTATGTAATATTTTGTCTGGTTTCTCAACAAGAATCCCCAACAGTTTTAAAATTTTTTGAACGCGAGGCAATAGAAGAATTTTCGACTGAAAAACATTTTCCTGAAACGATAAATGCAACTATTTTTGTTCAGTAAATGTACGTCGTCTACGTGTTTATAATAATTATAGCAATGTCAATGCTTATGTCCGACAGAACTTTTACTTCAAAATTATTCATCATTTATTAACATTTACAAAATTTCTGTGAAGATATTTTTCTGTACTTTTGGTAAATATATTAGTTAAAATCATGTGGCAGAATTATTTTTTATTTTTGTGTAATTTAGACAAAAAGTTATCAATTGCATTGTGTACTTGTAATATTATACAGTAAAAGAACTATTTTACAAGGGAAGCAGATTTCTTCTGTTTCGTACACAGGGATCGGTCTAATACAGCCCCTATATTTTCAACAGAATGTTTTCACGTTTGATGATTTGCTCATAGTACATCTATTTTTGTTCTATTTCAATCCTGTTACTTCGCAGCATTAAATGGAACTCAGTCTGAAGCATAATTAATATCCTTGATCATCTGATAATTGGGAAAAATAGAGTGAAGACATTCCTTATGGATCGAAATGTGATTAGCTGCAATTTAATTTCCCCTCCATTTTCTGGGTTCAATTTTGAAATCGCTACCCAAGACAATGCTGACTTACAGATTTTTTTAGCTCGGTTCTACGAAAGCAACTGATTGTGTTTCCTCTGAAACCACATATACCAACTGGTTGAAATTTCGACACAGAAAGATTCACTCCTTGCAAATTATCCAGACTGTTCTTTGACTTGATATTGATATATTTTCTTCTTCTTAATGTTTGCTATGTAAGGAATTTTTTTATATTCAATCTTTTAACTTCATGTAATTTTTGTTAATAACCTACTCTTGATTAATTAAAATAGAACCCACATAGTAAGATCTACCTTCCACATATATCGAGTGGATTTAAATTCAATTCTATAAATTATTCAATTTGTAATATGCACCTTATGATTGCGTAATAGATGAAACTCCGACTTGTGCCACTGACACAAGTTTTATTTTTTTAAGTATATAAAAGAAGATTTGATTTTGTATAAATAATTTGATTTTATACATTAATCTTGTACCAGTTTTGTTATCGTGTTACATCTTTTCATGTGTATTTCGTTGTTCCTTTAAAAAAATAAATCACGTTTTACTAAAGATTGTTCTCTGAAGATTTTTCCAAAAGTTGTAATATATCTGTTTGACCCTTTATTGTTAAGATAAGTTGATATTTTTGTGACTTAATTACTTTCACTTTTCATAAATGTGGATTTTCTTAGAACAATATTTACTTATTAAAATATACATTAAAGAGTATATTGAATAGTTCTCAGAGAGGGAATCTTGTCGGCTAATTTCACACAAACGGACGCACACACGCACACACACACACTATACATATATATAGTATTACACACACACACATATATATATTGTGTAAAAGTTTATTAATAGATTAAAATATCGTATTGGTCAACTTACAGATAAAGAAATATAATAGAATATACACCTATTCTCTTTTGAATTGTTGTAATTTCGCATGTATCCTTCTCGTACTGATGGCATTCAATTTCGAGACCAATACCTATCTTGTCATTTTGGCAACCGCTTGGGAAACAGACGGATATTTGCATTCTGGTCAGTATATTTGTTTAAAAGTGATTGTAATAGAATAGGGAGGTTTTAGCTCAGATTGCCTATACAATGGTTCACGCCAATAATCTTTACGGGATACGTACTAGTGTGGAATATAATCTACATTTAAAGAACTGATAATTAAAACACATATTCTATGTTCACCACTCAACCAAGCTTTCATTAAATATTTTCAAAACATACGTCAGCTTAAGCTAACTTGGGCATTTAACATCTAATCATCAACATGCACATTTCTCGCATATCCCTATAATAGGCACGGTAGAGGAAAAGGTAATTCATGATTCGCTAACTACTGAGGAATTTAGTCTCAAGGCATATTATGTCAGAAAATGCACTTAATATTAAGTTATAAATAAAGTTTTCGATTTGGATGGAAATAACTTCCCTAAGTAGATTATTCATAAAAGCAAAAGTATTATTCCTCGCAAAAGTTAATTTACAATATCGTTAGTAGGTTAGCTAGAAGAAATTCGTTGAACTCATAAAAGACGCAGTTTATTAAAATCGTTCATAAAAATGTAATTTGAATTCAAATATCGCATAAATGAAACTCAAAAATTTGCAAAATCTGAGAACAAAAAATCTTCTGAATTCAAGAGTATAATTTTGAAACACTAATTTTTCATGAACAAATTCTCTAACAACAGAGGATAAATCATTGTCGTTTTAAACCATATTTAGCTCATATAAATAAATATAAATGAATTCAATGTCTTGTGTTTTATCATAGAAATCAGCTGCGTCGGATGTTGCAAGGAAGCGAATTCAATTTCAACATGATACTGTTGCATAAATGTTCGCACGAACAGCCTTGAAAATATTATCAATGTATCTTTTATTCTTCTTATTTGTTAAATAAAAACGTAGACTGGGCCATCTAGTGTTGGTGGTACAATCTTTCTAAAATTCTTAATGACTAAACTATAGAAACCACACCAAAATTTTTCCCAGAAATGTGTAGATATTGATAGATAATAAAGTAATTGAATATAGGAAAAACTAGAAGAAATATTGAAGATTGAATTGTGTTTAAATGATATGTAGTATCGAAAGTATGTTTATTAAACACTCATACTTCAAATAATTGTTATTATAAAAAACGAATGTTTTACAACCGTATATATATATATATATATATATATATATATAGATATATACATACATATATAAACATATATATATATATATATATATATATATATATATATATATATATATATTGTCCTAGTGTTTTACTGTTATTGTAATTTTACCAACTTAGAAATTTTGATTCAAATTTCGAGTGATTTATTAGAATAAAACCTCTTGGAAAATGTATAATTAATCTTTCCTCTCTACAGTTATAGTTTAAATAGCGGAATATATTAGGTTTTTAATCCTTACATAGCCATCATCAAAAGATCATGAAAGGTATGAATAAAGAATATTTTATAATACAAGGTGACACTCCATCATAATTTTGCCAAATATATAGAAAGTTTTACAGAAAATAAATAACAATAAGTCATGATCACTCACTTTTTAATGGACATTGTATCTTTGAAAAATATGCTAGAATTATATCATATGTTTCAGATATTCATTATATACCTAATGACAAACTTGTACAAATTGCGTTTGACATTTCTTATTTATTAGCAGAATTGCGCTGCATTGCGTGTTAAGGTGAATGCAATGATGTATTAATACATTGCGAAGTTTTAAATTATTGAAACAAGCGGATGTAATAAAAAGGAAAAGCAAACCGTATTTGCATTAACCAGTAATCATTCGGAAAATTGTTAAAAAAAGATTAAATGGCCAATAAACGTTATTAACAAACTTATATGAATATTTCGCAACGAAACAAAGGAAATTGGTGACAAGGAGTACAAAAAGAAACAAAGATCCCATTGTTGCTCATTGTGTTCGAGTTAACGCTGCATTCGTGCAGCGATATCCTTTGAGTTTTGCAAGTGGAAGCAAACTGAAACCGGCTTTCCGCATTAAACCTCATGTGCTTGCTGTTGTGTCGTTTAAAAATTGAACGACATTTAGATGAGAAACAAAGAAATGAAATCTCGGAAGGAAATCAAGCAATACGGAAATAATTCAAGGCAGGGAATACAATAGAAAACACTTGCAGCCTGAACAATCATTGGTGTTGGACGCATATGGTACACAGCGTGATTTTGTTTTGGTGTAACAACGAGATCCACAAAAATGGCTTTAATCTCAGCAACGACAATAGAGAATAAAAGCCTAAACAATTACGCAAGTAGACAAAATAACAAGTAGCTCCTATCGATGCTGAAAATGATATAAAACTTTTGCGTTTGTATCAAAGAATGAGAAGAATAAGATGAATATTATACTAATTGTAAAATTATCTAGTGCAAATGTTTTAAAATTGGGCAGTCTAAAAGTAGATTTTATATTAATTTTAATTAAATTTTAATTAAACAATTTTATAACATTTGAAAATATAAAAAAAATGGTACTACACTATTATAGTGAAAACGGTCAAATTTATTCACCTCTTTTAATCTACAGTATTTTTTCTCGTAAATGTCGCATTTTGAATTACATTCCGTACACTTGCTTCTCTGACCGCTATAATTTCCAAGAGTTTTAGTGCAACGTCAATTGTCGTAATTATTCCTTTTGTTTCCCCATTTTTCTCTTATCGTTTTCCCGACATCCTCTGTATCTTGTTCCTCTTTCGTTCGCACTTCTCACTTGTAACTTCCTTTTGACAAATTCAGTACTGCTTTGCTTAGGTGAATGGATTAAAAAATAATACCCGTTATTATTAAACTCCTAAATATTTTGTTCCCTGTATCTTAATGATAGGCCAAGATTTCGACTATGGTAACATATGCCATTCCTTTTAAAAATAATTATGTAGACAAGCAGCTGGATTCAGTTTTTCCTCCAGCTTTCAATATTTCTAAAGTTTCTAAATCTTAAGCCGTTATTCCTCATTAAAATCTAGAAATTAAGTAACTCATATTTTTCAATTAAATTTTCCATTTACATAAAACTCTCCTTCTTCTCACGTTCTCAGTCTATGTTTTTCATCTGAAGAATCTGATATACTTTGCCTGAAATCTCCTCTTTAGCTTTTAAGAACCTTCCGGATTCTTGGAAAATTGTTACTACGTATGAGTCCATCAATTTTCTTTTCATTTGGAAGACATTTCTTTTTATTCTTTTGTGCTTACGTTTTTCGGAGAATAATATTCTTTTATTTGTTAAATAAATTTCAATATACTAAAAATGTTGTAATTAAATTATTTTTTCAACTTCATTTGTAGCGCTTAATTTTGGGTGGGTCTTATTTTAAATCATCATATAAAAATCAGTTTAGACCTCTGTAATCTTGCCTGTGATCACAATAACGTGCACGCAAATTTTAAACATTGGCCCATAAATTATTTGGAGTACTATCTAGTTGCAATATGCTTTTGACATTAGCTATATTTTGTTATAAATCTGTGAACATTCGTTGTTGTACAATAAATATCAGTACGGAATAAGAAGTCCAAAATCAAATATCCAATTCCAGTTGAATTCTTTGCAATCACTTAAGCGTAAATACGCTTGAGAAACGTAATAATGCACTTATTCTGTCTCCAGATATTGGTTGAATACAGAACATATTGTGTTCTGTAGCATTGGTTGGTAAATTACTGTGGGAAAATCGTATGCGTAGGCATTTTTCAAAAGAGACATTATCGCCCAAGCGTGTATTACTTTAACTGACTAATGTAAAGCTACACTTGATCTTTTTTATATCTATATTCCGGTGTAAAACAACAAAATGATTAGATCTCTTACATAAAAAAATTCTATATTTTGAAAAATGTAAAAAGAATAAAAAATTTCATCTAAAATAAATATATTTATCGTATATTCATTAATATCATCAAGTATCAAACAGTTAATAATATCATGAAATAGAACCAAATATTAATAATAGGAGTAGTTATGTTCGCTCATCGTGCAATTCAGACATGTTCCCAGTTTTTTTGTTTTTTTTAACAGGCATAGGTCTACACTATATATATTATTTGTACTATTGTCCTCATCTTTGGCTTTGCGAGAGGAATGATAATCGTACACCCCAGTGATTGTAATAACCGGTTCGGTTCGAAATTCCTAGCACCTGAAGAAGTCCGAAGCGTACAACGACCAAAACGTCCTATAAACTGCACCAAAGTCGAGGAAAATAATCCGAATAATATAAATAGTATATTTACTAAATCATCTCAGAAATATAGACAATTACTACTAGTAGCTCTATATCTCTTGGTTCCTTCTGAAGATTCTTTTAACTTCATACTATTTACATATGCGTTCAGCCACGTTCAAGTTAGGTTCGCTTATTTTCTAGTTCACACTCATTCTCGCTCTTTTAAACTAATTTAAAGTTTTATCAATTGTTTCCTATTTAGGATTCAGTTCCCAGTGACTTAATTTTTTTTATTTCATTCTCCTTCATTCTGTCGGGGTAATATATACGTCGTGCAGTTTGGCCTCAGTTCTAATAGGGAAGTCGGGTGAGTGTACTCCGGAAGAGTCAAATATGGAGTTGGATGAGTATCTGCGGGCAAAGCACACAGCTTTGTCCGCAGATGACGTGAGAACCTCAAATTCATGTATTAAAGGAGTTATTGAGGATTTCCTATTGTTGAGAAATTGCAAATCCTCCAATAGTCCTTGGAGCCGAACTTGCGGTCAGCTATGCGCTGTCGCATTCTCTCAGCAAACAACCGTTTGACGTCATTTAGGGTTCTCTTGCACTCATTACGAGCAGATATGAACAGGCGCCTATTGTGATCAGATGACTCTCCGGAATAGACGGAAGTAATGCTTCCTGTGGGCAATGGCGGCTGAGCAGGCCGGAGAGAACCACGGAGAGGAATCAGGTTTTAAGCAATACATCCTGGTTGGTATGAAGGCATCAATCTTAATGCATTTATCGCGATTTTTGCGGATTTCTTAAAAAAATATGCATGACTGTGATTGAACCCAATTCGGCTATTGTCCCTCTATTGTGAGAAAAATATTTTTTAAATATATATTAAGATTCTATTCTATTTATATTTACATTAATTGCAAGTTAATTTTGCATTTTCAAAATAATCTTCTCTATAAACTGACTAGTAATTAACAGGCAGAATACTTGCTGTAAAAAATACACTTGACAGCAGATTTCTAATAAGATGTCCATTCTAATATATCCAGGGTTTACATTGAATACATTTAGCTTTGTTGGACCCCCATTCAATGAAATCTAACTTCATTATAATACATATTTTCCACGTTACAGTAGCCTTGTGAATTTTTGTTTCATAGATTTAGTAACAATCATTATCACTTCCTCCCCTCTATGGTCTGTTCTTCAACTTCAAATTTACCATGCAGCTTAAATGGATGTTAATTTTTGGGAAAAGCAAGAGTTGAAGATAGTGGAACTTTCTTAATTCAAATTTCCTGTGTTAAACTGCGCGGTATGTATAAATTGTTTCTTAAATCTGTATTATTTCTTTTTCCTTTTTTACTCACTTTTTGGCGTTTGTGCTTCATTTGGAAAAAAAATTGGGGATTGTATTTATTTATTTATTTATTCTGTTATGCGAAGTTATCCTGGCCAAGGTATTAGCAGCCACTTGTTACCTCCCCTCTATGGTCTGTTCTTCAAATTCAAATTTACCAAGCACTTAACTGGATGTTAATTTTTGGGAAAAGCAAGAGTTGAAGATAGTGGCAAAAAGCAGACTGGGATGACTTTCGCGATTTCCTTTGCGACGTCCCTTAGGGAAAAGTGTTCGACCAATAAGTTGATGACTGTAACTCTGAGGTCTCGTCATGGGTGAAAGCTAGCATTGATGCCTTCATACCAACCAGGATGTATTGCTTAAAACCTGATTCCTCTCCGTGGTTCTCTCCGGCCTGCTCAGCCGCCATTGCCCACAGGAAGCATTACTTCCGTCTATTCCGGATAGTCATCTGATCACAATAGGCACCTGTTCATATCTGCTCGTAATGAGTGCAAGAGAACCCTAAATGACGTCAAACGGTTGTTTGCTGAGAGAATGCGACAGCGCATAGCTGACCGCAAGTTCGGCTCCAAGGACTATTGGAGGATTTGCAATTTCTCAACAATAGGAAATCCTCAATAACTCCTTTAATACATGAATTTGAGGTTCTCACGTCATCTGCGGACAAAGCTGTGTGCTTTGCCCGCAGATTCTCATCCAACTCCATATTTGACTCTTCCGGAGTACACTCACCCGACTTCCCTATTAGAACTGAGGCCAAACTGCACGACGTATATATTACCCCGACAGTAGTATCCCGAGTAATTTCAAAACTCGACCCCCAAAAGGTGTCTGTAGATGATGGAATCCCGGTGATAGTCCTTAAGAGGTGTGCTCCTGAACTTTCCCCTGTCTTCTCTAAACTGTTTAACTTCTGCCTTTCTGCTTCCTGCTTTCCTGCATGCTGGAAGTTCTCTTCAGTCGTTCATGTATTTAAGAATTGTGGTGAACCCTCGGACCCATCCAACTATCGCCATATCAGTCTTCTACCAATATTCTGGAAAGTATTCGAGGCCATAATCAATGCTGAAATTGTTCATCATCTCACTGCCCACAAACTCTCCTCTGACAGGCAATATGGCTTCCGCTTTGCCAAGTTCACGGCCGACCTGCTAAAAACCGTTACGCAGTACATGCTACAGGCCCCTGATGAGTCTGACGATGCTCGCGCGGTTGCTCTGAACATCTCCAAGTCTTTCGACAGGGTTTGGCACTCTGGCCTCCTATGCAAACTACGGGGTTACGGTATTACCGGGCGCCTGCTTGACCTAATCCAATCTTTTCTATATAACCGCAAAATGAAGGTCGTTTTGAATGGGCGTGCCTCTTCATCCTACACTACGAATGCTGGTGTCCCACAGGGCTCTATCCTGGGCCTGACGCTCTTCCTTATTTTCATCAGCGACCTCCAAGATGAGACCAAGTACCAAATAGGCATCTACGCAGATGACATTACAATATACTCCCGCACCAGTAAGAAACCTCTCGTGGGGGAAAGACACAATCTCGCTGCTGATATTGAACGGGATCTACACTCTGTGGTGAACTGGGGCAAGAAGTGGCTTGTCAACTTCAATTCGTCTAAGACCAAGCTGTCAACCATTACAGGCAACCTCCCCTGCCTCCGAAAAGAATGGACCAAGCGATTCTCCCAGAGGGAATACACTACGCCTCTTCGGACTTACCATGTCTCCAGACCCCAAATGGAACCACAATATTGAATCCATAGCAAAATCTACTGCTAAGAATGTTGGGTCACTATGTCGATCCAGGATGTTTTTTCCGCCTGAATCCATCTTGCATATATACAAGTCAACCATCCGTCCGTGCATCGAGTACTGCTGCCATTTATGGTCAGGCGCCCCTGCCGTTCTCCTCAGTGCTCTTGACAGGCTCCAAAGGAGAGTCTGTAATGATCTGGAGGCTCGACTGCAGCCACTTCCACACCGTCGAAATGTGGCCCTTCAATTGTCTGTTCTATAAATACTTTCATGGCTTCTGCTCGGACGAACTTAAGTCACTGGTGCCTCCTCAACAGGTGTTTACTTGTGCAAACAGACTGGCAACTGGGTCCCATCCATTCACAGTCAGGTTAGCCAAATGCAGACGACAATTCTACTCCCGCAGCTTCTTCTCTCGCACTTCCCGCCTGTGGAACTGGCTCTCATATTCTTGCTTTCCTGACGGCTACAACCTCCAGAAATTTAAATGCAAAGTCAATACTCATCTACTAACCACTGGACTCTAGATCTCTCCCCACCCCCGTATAACTTTCCCTTTCTCTCCACCTATGTATCTGTCATCGCACATGCATTCTTAACTTTCTGTTGCTCCTTTCTAACTAGTTTGTTCTCCTCATTCTTTTGTAATTAATCTTTTTACAGTTATGTAGTCCCATGCACATCGGTGGCATTTCCGCCTTGCTCTGGGTGAAATGATTAAAAAAAACTCCTTTGGTGGACTAGTGTACTTAGATTCATCGGAAACATGTTTTGCAACAAGTGACCAGAAACAAAATAAAATTGTTACGATATATCCTTAGGGTTGTGTTAAATAAAATCTACCTCCATAAATAGATTAAAGTGTCGAGATAATTATAATCTAGGCTCTCCGAAAACGACATAAACTTTGTGAAATCCTGAATATAAAACAGCCGGAATATTAAGATCAAACAACTGATATGAAGTGAAAGAACTGCATGAAAATGAAATAAATCATTCATTATAGCAGCCATAATATCTTATATTAAATTTCCAAGAATTCTTTCACAAAATGCCAATAATTACTCTATCTATATTTAAAAAATATTCCTCCTCATTGTTCTTGTTATCACAATGTTTCGGCCGTTGTTTCTCCCAGCCTTCATCAGATGTAAATTCGATCTCGTGAAATTGCGAACTTTTGAAATCTAGAGAGCACGACGGCCCAAATTTTGAGATGTGGAAAATAATCTGAATATCAATAGTGTAAATATTATTGTTTATGGTTATTATGTTTAACGGAATATCAACCTCTACTGTTTATTCAGTGACAAAATCTGACTCTTTTGTATTTGAATGATTTTATCTATACATATCCTACAATTTAACCCATAGTTATAGGAAGAAATGGTGGTTTTACACCTTTCTCTAAGTTACTTCTGCGTAAGTGAATATAATCAACCTATTTGGAATTTGAACTCGACAAGAGAGAACAACCGAGAAGACACAAGGAGATGGATGGATCGGAAATACTGCTGACAGACTTAGAAGAATATGGCAGAGAAAGCTGTACCGACATAATAAACGAAATTTATAGCAGCGGAATAATACCAGATGACCTATGCAAGTCGATATTTATAGCACTGCCCAAGAAACCTGGTGCAAACGAGTGCAAACTACACAGAACTATCAGCTTAATGAGTCACATTACAAAACTGATTGTTAGAATCCTGATGAATAGAGTGAGAAGCAGAATCAGGCCAGAGATAGGGAAGGGACAGTGTGGGTTCGTCAAAGACACTGGAACAAGGAACGCCATATTCATGATTAGGATGCTCTCTGAAAAGGCATTACAACAGAAGAAAGACTTGTACCTATCCTTCATTGACTACGCGAAAACATTTGACAAAATACGACACAGAGAATTGATGGAGATGCTAGGCAACCTCGACATTTTCGGGAAAGACATAAGAATAATCAAGAATCTCTACTGGCACAAACGGCCTGCATACGGACAGCTAACGATCTCAGTAGATACACAAAGATAGAAAAAGGCGTAAGACAAGGATGTGTCTTTTCACCGGATTTGTTCAACCTATACAGCGAGAATATTTTGAGGACCCTAGATGACACATCAGGGTTTGTTATTAGAGGACACAACCTGAACAACATAAGGTATGCGGACGATACAGTGCTGACTGCGGACACGGAAAGGAAACTACAAGACCTCATACAGAAAGTAGCAGTGGTGAGTGACTAGAAGGGAATACAAATAAACTTTAAGAAAACTGAGTGCATGGTCATCAGCAAAAGATACAACCCAAAATGCCAAATACAAGTGCGGGATAACAGAATCAAGCAAGTACAAAAATTTAAGTACCTAGGAATGTTCAGTTGTTGAAATGTTCAGTATTCACTTTCATGTATAGTCTATAATTATACGTAACATTTCTGATCTTTGTTTTTACCGACTTTTTCCATTTCTTCGTACCTTGTTTAGCATTTGGAACAAGCCACTATCATCAGTGACACAGGTTTTTAGTCATTGAATTTTCCATACATAAATATACTACCAAACGATTGTGAGCACGTAGCATTTTCTATATTTTCTGTAATAAAGTCTAAAAAACACTAGTCGGGATAAGAAAAGGAACGGTAAATTAAGAAGTTAACACAGTCAGACGGAGACGGAGAAACATGTAAGAACGCTCTGTATATTGAAGATAAATAATCCTAGCCAGAGGGAGATGTTCACTGACATAAAAACCCAGGCCATTGAAGTCATTTTTAAGGAAGAGAAGCTAAGCAGGAATCGTGAAACCAGAGAAATGTATTCTAGGGTTAATGTTGGTTTCAGATATAGCTAGGTTGTCTAAGGACCTATCACGGAGGAAATATTCTATACTGCAGATTTTGGGGAAAAATAGTGAAGTGTTCATGTGCTTTTTCTTCCCTTTTTGTTGACTGGTTTAAATTTGTACCTTTCATTGTGAGTAATCTTTTTTTAAGTTATTTTGTTTAGCAAAATAAAACGCAGCACGCATTCGTTTAGTTCAACATGTGTAGGAATGAAACTCTTGCAGATTGTAGCATAGTATTGACTCAAGATTGCCCACAAAAAGCCCTTGCAGGGTCACCCATCCATACGCGGAATAGCATAACAAATAACCCGATATTATTCGACTGTTGGTCAGAGCAGCCTCTCTAGAAACTAAGCAAGTGTTATGGCTTGTAATTACTAGTGGATGCAACAATCAGGTACTCTAAGTTTAAACAGATCTTGCAATCATCCACGCACATCACAGAATATTAGCAAAATCAACTCTATTAAGGCGTGAGAACATTAAACGAACCGGGAACTACTTCCTCAACATGGAATAAATGATGTGCCTCTACTCCAGTTCAATAAAACAAAGAGGGTTATGAAACGGGCGATAGAAAGACCTGACAACTGCAACTGATACAAATACTTATCTTAGTTAAAGTCAGGAAATCCGTCAATGATTCATCCTAAGAAAACAAAGAAGCAGCTCAAGATTAATGAGATACTATACAGATAAAGGCTCTCCATTCAACGGAAAAAAATCATATCTGTTGGCAATTCAGATAGGCGAAAGCAACTCGAGCAAAATGGTAAGTTTAATCTAAACTACCAGATATGTAGAAATCTGTCAAATGGCCGGTCAACCAGCAGAGGAACATCTCAAAGAGAGAAAAATTAGTCCTTACAAAAAGCAATGTGGCAACATTTACATCCAAGTTTTGATATACCTCCATCGATAAAATATGATAGAGATTTTAGACTACTAGGGGGAACAAAAAATGATGTAAAAATAATAGATATAATTACTTATATTGAAATATGAAATTCTAAATCCTGCAAAGACTGGTTTTAGAAATTGCAGAAGAGATACAAGATTTTCACGTTCTGTTTCAGGAAAAAATATAAAACAATCAAAGAACAATAAATGTGGGTTCCAAGATTATCAGGGAAGTAATGTTAGTATATTCTATGGAAAATTAGCCTCTTTTGTTAATTCAGATTAGTGAAACCAAATTGCGGGGAAATAAGAAATTTACTCTTAACACAATATATATATATATATATATATATATATATATATATATATATATATATATGGCCACCTAGCAAAAGACGTGCAGACAAACGAGTGAGATGGTAATAACATCTCAAAATGGAAAAATAATCCTTACAAAAAAATTTCAGCATTTACATCCTACTTTTACCGAAGTCTAAAAATTAAAGTCTCAATTTTTAACACATAGCTCAGGATAGAATATATGTATACAATGTTATGTAGGGTAAATTTTGTGAAACCTTAAACCAAGAAGCTAATCGGATTTCAACATATGTCACAGATTATAATTTCAGTTGAAATAACGGCTAAACTCGCTGCTTATACCTCAACGTACATATTTTAGGTTTGCTGTCCGTTTCCAAGTGCGCATCTAATTCATTGCACTATATTCGTTTAATGAACTAGATTATATATTGCCTTCTTCTGTTGCTTCGAACACTGTCCAATGATTAATAGTTTTACCTGCAAAGGTAATTGAACAGAGATAACGCACTCATTCGGTTAAGCAGGAATTGTTTTAGTATTAGTTTGCCTTGTGTTCCATAATTGTTGAAAATCACATAACAGTATCGCTATAAACACATTAAATTCTCTCCATCTGTAGGCCATTTGTAACCGAAAGCCAGAATTTTTCTCTTCGTTCGGGAAGATATTCTTGAACTTCTTTAGAATAACAAATATACACTAAAAAAGTAAATCAAATGGGTTCGACATTAAGATACTGTACCAAACATTAGTGATATTTTGGGTACTGTTAATAACCAATTGCTTATATGGGTTTAAGTAATGTTTCTGTATTGTGTAGAATCTACATATTTTTGTTATTAGTTTTAACCAGAAAATAAATGTAGTTCAATCCAGCAAACAATATTTAAATTTGTGTTTTTTTATTTTTAATCTTTGAATTTTATGTAGCACAAAACCAAATATGAGGTGAGAAAATGATATATGATGTATTCATTATAACATAGTTATGCACAATAATATTTTTTCATTGACATTTATCAAAAATATACGAAGTATAACATAATACTAAAAATTCGCAAAATCCTACTAAAACTCCAATGAGACTAAAGTTTATAAAATATTATTTTTCTTTTATAATATTAAATTGATAGAAAATTATGATAGAAAATGTGTAGAAGGTGATATATGCAATAACAAAAATATATTACAAGAAAACAAAAGATTAAATACTTTAAACTGCCGCAATTAAAATCAGCCCTCTGACTCTGTTTGATTATACTACTTTTGAAAAGAAACAATCAAAATAAGTCAAGCAGTGGAAAATTATCAAAAGCTGATCCCTACAAGATAAAAGGAAATGGAACTAAAAACAAAGAAGGGAGGCTTGTAATCTTGATATGCATCATAAAAAAAGAGAACGCCAAGAGCAGTACGGAAATAATAATTACATTAAGTATGTATACATATGTGTCTAGATTCACTAGGGGAGAGTTCAAAAAAGAAAACAGCCCTTTGTTTTAAAAGGCGTCCGAAAAGTATATAAAGACTGTTCCCTTTCACACAATCTCATCTCGCAGCATTTACCCATTTTTCATTGAAATCTGCCGAGAACAAATGCTTTCTGTCAGTTTCGATATTCCTCTGGAGTTGCTGCTGTAAGAATTCAGATTCTAATAAGTATAACGTTACTTTCGCATCCATCCGTCTCATATACACCACCATTCTTAGTAAGGCTAGCATCCTCAGAAAAAGCAATCTGTCTCCATTCCGAACACAGGGGTGACACATTAAACGCATGCGCATGCAACATCCATGATATTTACGATCGATACGAGCCGTCCACTTGCTGACATGATCCCAGAACTAGCACATGTGGAAACATTGGTAAAAAGCGTTTATTACAAATCAAGATTAATCTAATGCCCAGCCAACTCTGAAGCCAAGGTTATTGAGAGCGCTTTTCTAGTAAAGTAGTTCTAGGCTGCCGTCAAAAACAGTCAAACTGCTCAAGGAATTGGTAGGACTCGTTACCCTATATAGTCTACAATACAATGTCCTGCTTACCATTGAAATGTCACTGGACTGCGGATAGCATGGAAGTCTCTTCGATACTCGTTGAAGAATATGGAAAATTTCTGGGTTTATTACGGTATTTAGAACGTGGAGGGGTACGGATTAGGGCAGGGAAGGTGGCCCTAACACTTCTCATCCTGAAAGAATCATCTGTCAGCGATCTGTGTAGGAAAACCAATTTCGAGGCGGGTTGAAATCCAAATGTGACATTTTCATTCTTTCATAACACAGACATTGGATACAAATTTAATTGCAGACATTTGGCTTACATCCATCCAAAAATAGCGAAAACAGCAAGCATTTGATCTCTTTCTTACGTTCCTTCCAGAGAGAGAGAGAGAGAGATTATTGACAACCGGCAAAGTTTGAGAGAAAATATGTACATGGAACACAAATGTGTTATATTTTTAAAGATAACCGCTAATCCGGTCCGCAAACTTTCGAAATTTGACACTATTTGCGTCTATTTCTTCTTCACCTGTAAACTCAGCGTGAACCACAATTTAAGAATGCGGACGGAAAGATCTGTCCAACCGGAACCTGGAAGACTTGGCATAGCTAATCTTGTACCCTATAATTTCTCTTTCTCTTCAGCGTCTTCTGTACCAACCCAATATCACGCCGGCACGATATAAAAATGGAAGGGCCTTGCATTTCCGTTATCGACGAATGTGGAAATCATAACTTCAGCATCAGCTGGGAAAATGATACCACTGATACCACATAGGCCGTGCAGACCTGCCGTATCTCTCAGCCAATGAGTTTAGTTTTTACCAGCATGACGTAATGTCCCTGACGTACAAAACTTACAGCACGAAAGCTTTCGATCGATACCCGTTCATATGCACCACAGCACTAAGGAAACGATAGAGGGTCTTGATCTTCTTGCAGAAGTAGATGTGACCAGTACAAAATGGTCAACATTTATAACAATTAAAGAAAACTCATGCAGTCGACATTCTTGCTGTTCTTTAAAACAATATATTCTGGAAAATATTATTTACATATGCAAATTCGAAATAATATTCTCTGTGTTGTTGCGATCTCAACGTTTCGGGGATTTCAAACTGAAATATTTATTCAATCACTTGCGTTATGCGGTGTTCATGCCATTGTATGTATCTATGACTAATTTGTCTTTCTTAGGTAGTATAATGGTCGAAATGAGAGAACCTGGAGACGTGTTCGAATTCAAGTCGAGTGTGCTACATTCACTTACATACACTTAACTTTGGCAAACGTCTGAATGTATTTATTTTCCTCAATCTCTTCATATCGTAAACATTTGGTAATGCAAAATTCAGACGCTCTGAAATAATTGTTTTTAAAATGAAATATTTTTGCGAAAACGACAAAAAAACATAAGCAGTAAAAAATTAAAAAATATCAGTCAACAATTGTCTTTGTTAATTCTCCAGATATTGATAATACTGTTTACACTGAAACTAATAGTATACATCCTACCGTGCGGTAGAACTGGAGTCGCAACAAAAACATAACCTTTAGACATACGATAGGATATTTTACTGTCCACAAAATGCTTAACTAGTTCACGTCTAGGCACAACCGTAACTAATCTCACATATCGTTTTAATATAGTCGTCTTAGTTTCAAATCTTAAGTTTCACACAACAACAACATTCAGTAATCACTAACTTGAATGGGTCTTGAGCCTTTTACTCATTATTAAATGAGAAATAATTTGGATGAATGCAAAATTTTGTCGAGATCGACAATGTTACCTCAATGCTACAAAATATGAACTGGTGTTACATGCTTAAGGATGTGTTATGATGAAAAAGCTGATAATTAATGAAATACTTTCATACGTTTTGAGAACTGAACACAACCCTCCAAATTCGGCATTATTTAAACAAGTTATTCTGAATTTCATTTTGGCCTCTTATTTTTGCAGATGGGCCTTAAATCTCGAAATAAATTTAAAAAGGTTGTTGTTAAAAAAATATGAAACTTTGCCAAAATCAAGACTTTGACAAGTTGTTTGCTATTTATCTAATGTCATCCATCAAGAGCTCGTCGGTTACTGACAGACACACACTGGAGATATTTATGGGAAGTGACTTGATATATTATAAACACATTGCATCCCAGATGTACATCTTTGAACTTAAGTAAGTGTTATAATACCATTATATAATGCCTCTTCTTCGCATCACAATGCCAAGACAAAATAAGATCGTGAAGATCGAGAGGGAATACTATCTCTTATATTCTTACTAAATTTAAAATCTATAGATTTTCATTTATTTATATAACTGAACTTGATACAAGTTGCAAACGCTTACAAAGCGAATATTTGATAACGAAAAAGTAAAACAAGGTTTCACTTCAGCTGATAGGGAATTTGATGTTTGAGTTTTGTTGAACAGCATATAAAACCTCTGTTTGTAATTTAATGCCAAAAAGCTAGTGTTTTAAGTTATCTTTTAATATTCGATTATTGTGAGAATATTGATTTAGTCAGATTTTGAAGAAAAATTCAATTTTAATTGTTATTTTTTTTAGAAAACTGAAGATGTCTTCCAGTTCTGTATTAAAAAATGTATTTCTGGTAATTTTTTCCTTCAAAATATGTTAATGTAGTAATGTGTTTTGTCTTGGAAATATTTTTTCTATAAAATTCTACTTCTATATAAAAATACTCAGATAAAAGTGTATTTTTATACTTTCATAGTGTTTTTACGCATGTTTGGGTGTTAAACATTTGCCCATAACTGTGACCGTAAAAGCTGCTACCATTACGGGTCAGGTTGACTTAGGAACAACAATAATGACGAGGTATTTTCATGTTCCTCATAACCTCCTAATCAGAGTTCTTGTGATGCAGTCTTCTATCATATCCAGGACATGCAATATTGATATTTCCGTTAAATTACAAGAATTTGTATTGTGTTGATTTTATATTTTTCAAACAATGTTAAAATATATTTAACCTATATTTTATTTTATAATTTCTGGTAATACTTAATGTAAAACTTGTTATTTTTACTGACGTAATATATCTTTTTTTTTTAATCATTTCACCTCGAGCAAGGCAGAAATGCCACTGATGTGCAGGGTGCTATATTAATGTAAAAAGATTAATTAGTAAACAGTGAGGAGTACAAACTAGTTAGAAAGGAGCAATAGAAAGCTGAGAAAGCAGGTGCGATGACAGATACATAGGTGGAGAGAAAGGGAAGGTTATACGGGGGTGTGGGGACAGCTAGAGTCCATTGGTTAGTAGATGAGTATTGACTTTGCATTTAAATTTCTGGAGGTTGTAACCGTCAGGAAAGCAAGAATATGGGAGCGAGTTCCACAGGCGGGAAGTGCGAGAGAAGAAGCTGCAGGAATAGAATTGTCGTCTGCATTTGGCTAACCTGACTGTGAATGGGTGGGACCCAGTTGCCAGTCTGGTTGCACGAGTAAACACCTGTTAAGGAAGCACCAGTGACTTAAGTTCGTCCAAGCAGAAGTCATGAAAGTATTTATAGAACAGACAAAGGAAGGGCCACATTTCGACGGTGGGAGAGTGGCTGCAGTCGAGCCGCCAGATCGCATTATACCTATCACATTACAGACTCTCCTTTGGAGCCTTTCAAGAGCACTGACGAGAACGGCAGGGGCGCCTGACCATAAATGGCAGCAGTACTCCATGCACGGACGGATGGTTGACTTGTATATATGCAGGATGGATTCAGGCGGAAAAAACATCCTGGATCTAAATAGTGACCCAACATTCTTAGCAGTAGATTTTGCTATGGATTCCATAGAGTGGTTCCATTTGAGGTCTGGGGACAGGGTAAGTGCGAGGAAGCGTAGTGTATTGCTCTCCGGGTGAATCGCTTGGTCCATGCTTATGGGAGGCAGGAGAGGTTGCCTGTAATGGTTAACAGACAACAGCTTGGTCTTAGACGAATTGAAGTTGACAAGCCACTTCTTGCCCCAGTTCACCACAGAGAGTAGATCCCGTTCAATATCAGCATCGAGATTAGATCTTCCGCCACGACAGGTTTCTTACTGGTGCGGGAGTATATTGTAGTGTCGTCTGCGTAGATGCCTACTTGGGACTTGACCTCATCTGGGAGGTCGTTGATGAAAATAAGGAGAAGCGTCGGGCCTAGGATAGAGCTCTGTGGGACACCAGCATTCGTGGTGTGGAATGAAGAGGCACGCCCTTCATTTTGCGGTTATTTAGAAAAGATTGTATTAGGTCAAGCAGGCGACCCTAATACCCCGTAGTTTGCATAGGTGGCCAGAATGTCAAACCCTGTCGAAAGCCTTGGAGATGTCCAGAGCAACCGCGCGAGCCTCGCCACACTCAGCAAGGGCCTGTAGCATGTACTCCGTTACGGTTGTTAGCAGTTCGGACGTGGACCTGGCAAAGCGGAAGCTATATTGCCTGTCAGAGAAGAGTTTGTGGGCAGTGAGATGATGAACTTTTTCAGCATTGATTATGGCCTCGAATACTTTCCTGAATATCGGTAGAAGACTGACAGGGCGATAGTTGGATGGGTCCGAGTATTCACCACAATTCTTAAATACACTAAGTACCTACAAAAAATCACTGCTCATTTTCGATACCTCAATTTAAATTTATTTTTAGAAATAAAAATATGTTCTTGAAGCTTTAATTTTAGCTTTAATTGAAAGCCAGGAGATTACATTTACTAATTACAGTAAGCAAAATACCCTGATTTAATTCAAACCGAAATTATATTGCTCGGAATCACAAATTTAACTGCTGAAAAAATTGTTTTTAAATTTACCGCCATTATTGAGTAATCAACACATTATGTAAACAGTAGCTAAATTTCTGTTTTAAAAATCTTGCACAAAAATATACCTTCTTGACACGTTATTAAAGTTGATTTTTATAATTGAAATTTACCTTTATCTGATTTCAAACACGTATTAACTGCTTACTGTCGGGAAATTTACGAAATAAATGATTCTTTACTGACGGTAGACCTCTTGTCAACGCTTATGTAACCGATAAATTATGTGTTGACAGGTAGCAGGTGTTATTGACGTTTGGATGGCGACCGAATGTGACCAAAAATTTATGTAGCTTAAAACGTAACATTTGGAAATTTAATTTTTTTTGTTATTTTTTAACTAAATAGTAAAATTAAAAATTTAACATAATATTTTCAGCAAGTATAATATTTTATAGAATTTTAGTTTAGATTTATAGCCAGACTATGCTTTCTGAATAAATAAAAATAAAATATGCTTTCTGAATAAATAAAATAAAATATGCTGTTTGAATAAATACAAATATGCTTTCTGAATAAATAAACATTTAAATTTCTTTTAAAAGAAAGAATTAAATTAAAATAACCGAACTAAGTTTTATTATGCTATTTATTAATATTTTTCTGAAATGTTAAATATTTTATGTTTAGATATAACATATTTATCTTAAATTATCAATGTGCTTTCTGAAAAATTAAATTTCTTTTAGAATAATTTTAATTTAATAAAAAAAGAATGAAATTAAATCAAAGTGTGGTTTGTATAGTTTTCGATGTAAGGGGAATTCATCCAAACACTTGTTAACTTCTAAAAACAATAGGACCTCTACGGAAACTTGTTATTACCCCTATGGAACACCGTACTTAATAAAAATTTCCAAAATTTAATTCTTTTAAATTATTTTAAAAGTAAAATTGGTGAATGGGTGTAATTAAACTTTTCAATTTTCGATAGGCAATATGATAATCAATTCTTAAATAAAAAAAGAAATTCAGCAACGTTTTATAACAGGTTTTTAAAATATTTTAACACTTTTATGAATTATTATAATAAAAACATAAAAAATAAAAACAATTATTTCAAAATTTTATTATTAAACGAATTTTTTTTTCTTCAGACTATAATGTCCTTAATAATTATTATTTATTCCAGCAATTAAAAGTTATCAAAGTAAATTATAACAGAGTTTTATTGCATTTTTATCTTACTATTCGGAGCAGATTTTCGGTAAGGTTGTCCACTTTAGAATAAAAAACATAGATGATTTATATGCCCCAATGAGTCCTGCATTTAACTAATAAAAATCATTTATACAGCTAATAAACATTTATTAACATTTCATGGATTTACGTAGAGGGGGGGGATAACAGAGTTAAAAATATTTTCAGCAAGAAGTTTTAAAAAATAATCATTTCAAAAATAATTTCATTTATTTGTGAATGAGTACTAAAAGTTTCATTCAAATTTGACTATTATTTGATTTTTGCTAGAATTTTCAAATTAATGTGTTTGTTACCGGGCAAAAGGTGGGTTGTGTCATCATTACGTAACCCATTGTAATAAAGGCGTAATTTTTTTTTTAGCCGCTAACTCAAATAAAACAACATTTTCTATCAAAATTTCGAAAATATTAGCAGGGATTCAAAATTTTTTTAAAAATAATTAAAAATTGCTTGCATCCTTCCTCTTTATTATAATATAAATATTTTGATGGAAAAAGTTTGTTTTATTAAGTTTATGCACTTTTTTATTTATTCTATGCTGTTTCATGCTGTTTTTAGCGATTTTTTGGAGGCACCTAAAATACAGGAACGACTGAAGGGAACTTCCAGCATGCAGGAAAGCAGGAAGCAAAAAGGCAAAGAAGTTTCAATATGTATAAACAATAAGTTATTTACTTAGAATGTTGGTTTATTATTTGGTTAGCTTCGACGTTTGGGTCAATTACAATTTCAGATTGATTCAACAGTCTATTCATATCACATATGATAGAAATTGTAAATAAGTGTTTTAATGATGATAGGAAATGTCAAATGACGAAAGAATATAATCATCACGTTATTTATAGTAAATGAACAAAACAAAAAGAAACAATAGCTGTCAAAAATCTCGAACGTCTTCCAAGGCAATACCGACATCGTCCGAGCAATTATCATGTGATGATTATTAAAATGAAAATAACTGCAATGAACTTCACTGCTCAAATACGTCAAAATACAAAAAAATAGTGTAATGTCAAATCAAACATAATGCTGTGAAAATGTGGAAGAGATCGTTTACATTTTTGATATCCACATGTTTTATTTTGAATTCTTTATGCATATTATGTTTGCTTTTTTCTTTTCCTTTTTTTGCTTTCGAATTATATATATATATATATATATATATATATATATATATATATATATATATATATATTAAAATCATATGTAATTAATAATATTTTCGGTAAAAATAGTGCGTTCATGAAATGTAATGACAAATTAGTTTGAAACAGTAATCAAAACATGTGTGTGGATTATTGCAGAATACAAATGAGATTACGAAAATTATATCTGCTTGCATAATATAAAAATAAGCACAAATTTAAGATGATTAATAGCGATAACTGATAGAATTACAAGACACACGCGAGTCAGAGATAATAAATGACTCTAATAATTAAATTCGTTTTTCGTTTTACGTTGCGTTTGTATTAGACTAGGGTGATTATGCGTTTCCATCATTCCATATTGTTTGTGTCTCTAAGCAATGATTGTCAACTTGCAATCACTCTCGGTTCATATTCTACAGTCTATTTAGACAAGTTATCCAGGTTGCTTACCGGATATTTTCGAATGCCTCAATTATACTGCCTTGCGTGTAAATTCCTTTCATATTTTATGTAAAAATGTATTTTTTACTATTTTCGTTCTGACTTCCTCGTTGACCTCATGGTTGCAACATAATAGTGTACATATAATGTTGTTATATCACAACAATGTTACCTCAGTTCTAAACTTAATCGATGGATAAATTGTATGTTATAAATTACCATATAAGAAGATTAATAATACTTCGTTCGTAGTTCAGCTTTCTTTTCTGCAAAATTATCATGTTCCTAAAAAAGGTATATTGTACATGGCATCTTGCACTATTGCAGATTTTTGTGTCACTATATCCTTTTGTCTGCTAAAGCACATCCAATATATTTAGATTGATGTCTTTATTGTTGTACCAATTTTCAGCTCTCATATTTGCTGATGACAATGCATATTTGTTCTCATGGGTTGTGAAATAATAAAAGCTTTAGCTAGTTGTATGTAAACATACTTCAAAAGATTCTGCTTTTGCTATGAATTAATAAAACATAAATAAAATTCATTTGGCTGTACGACCGCGTTGAAAATCGGCTTGACAACTCTTAACCGTTGTTTCCAACAAAGCAGAGTTTGAATACACGTATCAAGTCATTGCTTTGCTGGAACAGTAATATCAGCATCAGAATGCATTGCTTTTTTAATACGAAATTCATATTTTTCCTTTGCTTTAAAACTTACAACAGTAAATAAACGTACATAACTGTAATTTATAAAGTATTAGTCTGACTCGGCCTATATTTTGTAAGGCGCTATTTGAAGTTTTTGTCTTCATCAAAATCACATATATTTTTTATTATTATTGGCATTTCTATATGTCAGATCCGATAGATCTTGAGTGAAAAAAAATGTAACTGTAGAATTACAGAAATATTAGAAAATAAATTATAAATATCTTCAACAATCTAGGATATTTAATTGACTTAAAAACAAATATAAAAATAATAACACTCAAATGAAACTACAATGATGGTCGTATAAACCATACAAAATAAAATAAAACTAAATCCATGATAAAAATCAACAAAATTTATATCATCCTCCCAATGTGTTCAAACACATACCCATATCTATATAAAAAAGACACTGTAAGAACTACAATTCATAAAAATATTCAACATGAACAATGGGTAGGACACAAAAATAGTGGTTACACAAATAAACTCAAAAACATAACCAAACATCCTCAAAACAAAACAACAGAAAAAGATACATTATCTTGTTCGCCGATACCCAACAAACGAAATATAACAAACATACGAAAAATATTTTTAAACATAACAATATATCATTTTAACAAACACAAGAAAGTAACACTCAACATAGAAAATAAAGTGAAAATCAGCTACAGCTGCATGGAAAACATGAAAAAAAGTATAACATAACAGAAGAAAATGCTCAATAAACCAATAAAATCACACAAACCAGCAACACGGTACGAACAACTGTAACTGCCAAAAGAAAGACAACTTTCCAGTTAATAATAATGGACTATAATCCAACATAATATACAAACTTACGGTGACAAATAGCACAAATACAAGCGAAAAGATTTACATAGGGGCAACATAAACAATAAATTCTAAACATACCTCCACCCTGAAAAAACAAAACAACACTACGCTCACAAAGTACACATGGAAGAAAAAATATTATTACCACCGAAATATAATAAGAAAGTGTAAAAGGCGCACTACCAAACAGCAGCAATAGAAAAAGCTTTAAATGATTCATAGAATAGAATTTTTATTACGAAAATAATAGCACACATTTTTGAAGAAAAATTTATCGTGAAATAATCAGGCCGGTAGATATAAATATAAAATACTGTTTAATTAAAAACAGAATATCTACATAAATACGATTATCGGTAAAAATAATGAAATAATGTTCAAAATAATTCATTAGAAATTGTCGGTTGCTTATAACCATGTTGGGTTAAAATTCGTTAATTTCCGTAACATGTTTACATTTGTTTGACATTATGATACATTACAGAGCAGATATAGTATGTTTACGATGGATCGAAAATTGTGTTATATAAGCATGATAAAAACCTCGTCTGATCAAGAGGCTATTCATGGTCGGTTGGTTAAGACAGTACCAGATCAAATGGTAGCTTCCCCTATGTATATAGGGGTCGCTGGTTCGAATCCTGCTGGATAGCACACATTTTCGTAATAAAATGTTATATGGATGCCCAATAATAAAAGTTTATAAATCAAAATTTAATTCTACTAAAACAAACTTTCTAATTCTGCAAAATGTAATTTTATGTTTTTTTAATTACTTTTTTAATGTAGGCGGTATAATTATTAATTAATAAACTTGATTTTTGACGTCTGCTCAATATCTTTCAGGTTATATTCAGGTAGAGTATATTTTATATCGTAAAGTTCTTTTGGAGATATTTTTTTTTTACGAAATTCATACTCATTAACATATAGCCGGTGAAGGAAAAGATGGAATTTAGCACGAAAGCGAATGTAAGAAGAGTGTTATTAAAATGGCAGTATTCTTTCCAATTTCTAATATTTAGTAGCTATCACTTAAACTACTAACATATCCAAACTTACAGCATCTTGTATTTCCAAACTCTGAACTCTCTAGATATTGACAAATTTCATCCATGCCTAACTTTCTACAATGTTCTGATATCTTGAAAATATTTTCTGGCTTTAAATGACCTGCAAATATAGAGTAACCCATATGTAAGTATATGTGTATGGTTAACAAAGACAGACGCATATATTTTGATTTTGCCTTATTTTTACTTTTTTATTTTTATGGAATAGAGTTAATACACTCTGAAGCACATGATTAGACAGTTATCAATCTTCGATTTTTCGTAGAGCGCATTAATAATCTGGCTGAAATTAATACCACCATTCCATATATTTTTAATCCCGTTATTTTTGTTTCATTTTAACGGATACTGTGACAGTAATATTTATAAGCTTGGAACATATTTTGACCAAAAGTACACAGGTCACAACATTGAATTGATGCATCTATTTCAATTTTAGGTTCCTTTTTTATCATAAACTCCTTTCTAACTGATTGTCCTAATGTAGTTTTCCAATCTTGGGTTTTATGTCTTCATCAATCCCGAAAAATAAATTAAAAGCGCCCTGAAAATACTCATGATAGATTGCAGTGAAAACTCTTTATGGCATATCGAAACGCTCTTCATGATTAAGGATCTGTTTTGTCGGAGAATTTTATCAAATAAATGGCAAACGCTTCCTTTAAGTTCTTAAGAGCGAATACACATGTCACCGAATGTAAATATGTTTCACAAAACAATCTATGCTTTGCTGCTAGACAAATGTAAGTTTAATCGATAAATCCTATCGTTTCCATCAGAGAAATGATATAGACATTAGCGTTCGTCTTTCTGTTCTTACATATATTTACAGGTTTTGTAGTTGGTAAACGTTGAAAACAAATGATGCAATCATGTAATAATATAAAATTAATTTTCATATGAGGATATCTAAATTCTATGCATATCTTTTTTTAAATATTTAAAACAAAACTGAAAGTAAGGAGGAGCATACCTTGCTTTCATTTAATATATTATTAGAAAATGAAAGCGGCATGTTTCCTTGTAAGGTAACGGTTACCATCACCATTTTTAGAATTTGAAAGATTCAAATTTGGCTTTACAGTTGACATTTTGTAAGTATATACTAGAAAGTTCTGACTCACGTAGGAAGCAGAAAGGAAACAAGCGGTCTGGTAGATTTTTTCCAAAGGATGCAGTATTTTGAGCTTCTTTCAGGAGTTCAGCCATTATCGCCAAACTGTTTTGCCAACAGCTAAACTGCGAGTACAAATTAAAAATTATCCTTCTTTGTTCACTTGAGGTCGGCCTGTGTTTAAGCAAAAACAAAATGCTAGGCGACACACTGCCAAGTTGTCTGAGGCGATGTTCAAACGAATGTACGGTGTGGAGATGCATCCGCTTCAACTATTCAGTTCTGATGATGCACACAGAGACTTGGACTATTCCTATCTATATCTTACTTCCACCGTAATTAGTGAATAGATATTTTTATGAATTGAAAGAACCTTCTTCTGATACAATGATGCGGAGGCTCTTTGCTCTTTGACAGAAAATCATCCATAATAATTGGATATTATGTTGTTGACCCCGTTCCGCTACTGAAATAAATCAGGATTTTCTATCCTACCTGATATTTAGAATGATAACTTAAAATTTATATAGACAAATATATTTAAATAAATTTGGGAAGAAAATAAAGTTATATCAAAGATTGATGGATCGAGATATACAACCAAACCAAAAACGAAGCTGATGCATATAGTTCCGAGTAAACTAACGTCTGATAGATTCGAAAGATTTAGTCTAGTAAAAAAAGAAAGACAAACAAAAAAAAATATTATTAACATCAATTTCCAAAGCACAGGAGTAATCTGTTGAATAATTAGACAGAAAAATAATATTTACTAGTTATGTAATTGTTATATGTGCTGAAGAATATGTCCAGCTTTTCCAAAATATATTTCAAATTTGTGCTTTCATGATTCAACACCTCAGGGAATTTCCTGTCATATTCGTGCATTCATATATATTTCTCTCTTTAACTTCCACAATATATATTATGCGCGTTTGTTAAATAACTGATTTCAAATGGCTCCACCGCAAAAAAATTAAAAAGTTCAAGTTTGTGAGGAGTGGCCACGTATAACTCTCTCTGTCTCTCTCTGTCTCTCTCTCTGTCTCTCTCTGTCTCTCTGTCTCTCTCTCTCGCTTTAAGCCCTATGATCGGCCACTCTCTCTCCCGGCTACTCTCTCTCTCGGCTACTCTCAATCTTGGCAATTCTCTCTTTCTCTCTCTCTCTCTCTCTGCCATAGGATCGACCACGTATAACTCTCTATCTCTCTCTCGCTTAAAGCCATATGTTCGGCCTCTCTCTCTCTCTCTCTCGGCCTCTCTCTCTCTACCTCTCTCTCTCTCTTTAAGCCATATGATCGGCAACGTATAACTTCTCCCGCTCTCTCTCTCCCTCTCTCTCTCTCGCTTTAAGCCATAATTTCGGCCACTCTCTCTCTCTCTTTCTTTAATCCATATGATCGGCCACGTATAACTCTCTCTCTCTCTCTCTCTCTCTCTCTCTCTCGATAGATAGATAGATAGATAGATAGATAGATAGATTATTCGGTACCGTATTTTTATCAACTAAATAATCGATATTTGGCTCCATTACATCTCTCTCTCTCTCTCTCTCTCTCTCTCTCTCTCTAGATAGATAGATAGATAGATAGATAGATAGATAGATAGATAGAATATTTATTCTGTACCGTAGTTTTATCAACTAAGTAATCGATATTTGGCTCCATTACATCGATGAGTTTAGCATTTCAGCTTAGTCACATCAATGGTAGAGTTCACCGTAATTGCAAGCGTTTTTATATTTGTGCTTTGAGATCATTCTACAGTAGAACCGATGAACTATTTTTTTGTGCGTAAGTTGAAAGCTAGTAAATTAAGCCACGGTTCAGGGGAAAACGAAACAACTGTAACAAATTTCTGATTTCCTGATAATTTATACACGTTGCCGCACAGCTGCCAAATAACATTACGAGATGCTTTGCAGGTGGCAGCCTATGTAGATTATATTGAATCATTTAACATTACACAATCTAATAATTTTAAGGGAAATCATTTTCGGATAGTGGTTGGATTTCATTTTACGGCATAATATCCCCAATTGGTTATATAATGCCGATAACGTTTTTAGAATATATTCTCATGAATAGAATGTGTTCTTTGTAAGCTATCAGTTTTTATATCATGTTTCATTGACGCATTATTGTAAAGATGGTTTTTTCGTGAGTCAATCTATTGATGAGTATATTTTTTGCTTTCCAAACATATATTCCTAGGTTTTTCTTTTTTCAAAAACATACTGTCGATACGTTCTTTTAATGTACCATTGGTATATTTTATTAAAAATATATTGCTTGTATTTATTAAAATTATTTATTCCTGATAAATTTTAAAATATATTGCAGGGTATTTTTTTCAAAATCTGCTAGTAATTTTAAAAAAATGCATTATTTGTAATATTGTATCTAAAATATATTGCATGCAATATTTCATATTATAAACGTTCTGCTGATATAGTCTATAGATTTAAAAGTGTATTCCAGGTTTTTTTTTTTTTTTTTTTTTTTTTTTTTTTTGCTAAAATTCATTACTCGGTATAATACTCTTACAAAAGTGGATTCCTGTTTTGATTTAAAATTTATCTGGAAAATTTTAAGTTATTGTTTGCATTTACTTTCAAAAATGCATTCTTGGTATTTTTAATAAAATATATATTGGTTTTAGTTTTGTTCATTTTTAAATGTATTGCCGGTAACATTTTCAATAACGTATTCATTTTATTTAAGTTGCAATTTTCTAATGTAATGCTGGAATGTTTTACTATAAAATATGCATTTTTTACTTTCATAGAGATTTGAAATAGGTTTTGGTGTTAAGTATTTTCGTATAAATGGGTCCCTTACAGATGCAACCAACACGGCTCAAGTTGTATCTACAAATAACAACAGAGGTAGTTCAATGTCCTCAGAATCTCCGTCCAGAGGCCTTGTTACCGGATGTAGTTTATTGGCCTATGCAGGACAGTTCGATACGAATTTGACTTTTAAGTAATATCATAGATATTAAAAATATTGAACAATTTCTTATCTTTCAGTGAGGCTAAAATGAAAGCATAAAATACAAATTATTTCCTTTTCTAATTTGTAAACATTGGTGTCTGAAAAAACTGACAAATTTCCAATCTTAGCCTTACAAAATTACACACATTTTTTCACTCAGACAGAATTATTTAGAGGAATAGGCAGCGTATCATGAACTATATATTGTGAAACAAATCATTTCGTGATAGCTAGTGCAACAGCTCGTGCTTTTCAGTTCTTATCTGGAGACAGGTATATGTATTCGGTGATAGTCGTTAGCTCATCAACAGTAGACTTGCCGAATCGGAATCCATAAATTTTGTCTGCGAATAGATTTAGAAATGTGAGATGATGAAACAGTTAATCTTTGTAAATAGCCTCGAACACATTGCCAACAATGTAAGAATCTGCTAGGCTGTTAATTATAGTTTTTCAAGTCAGAAACCTATGAGGATGACTGCAAACAATGAGGAAATCAAGAAGCACGACAAGAGTTTTGACAAGACAGTGGAGAGTTCAGGGGTACATGTCTTTCGGACGACGAATGTAATTCCGTCACATCGGTTACCTTATTGGGATCAAGTATAGAAAATATTATACAGAGAAGTTTATGCATATGTTACTCATTTCAGACTCGGTTTAGATGAAAAGTCAGTTGTAGGTACTCCAGACGACTCAAATGTGAAGTTGGGGAATTTATGATCAAATCACTCAGCCTTGTCTGATTTGGCTGTGTAGACCAGAAATGTATTGAATAAATGATAGACAGTTAGTTTCCTGTTTTTAAATGTACTTTTGCAGAGTGACGGGTAGTCTTTGGAGACAAACTTGCGGGATTCTATGAGCTGGTTCATTCTATCAGCAAACAACAGCTTAGCATCTTATAGGACCCGCTTGCTTTATTCTCATCAAAGTCAAAAGTGGGTATGTTATAGTCAGGAGGGTCATTTCGGTGAAACAAATTGCATCTATTTCTGTGAGTAATTGAGTCTGTGCAAACGGTGGGGAACTATGGGGATGAATGTGGCTTATTTTTAAACTTCCTGACGGGGGTCAAAACATCAATAATAGATCTCACGTAAAAAACCTCAAATCACAGTTTCAACAAGGACTACTAAACACTTTAATCCAAGGGGCATCACAAAGAAAGCCACGGAAAGATAACTCTCTGTTCTAGGATATTCTGATGTGAGAAGATCCTGTAGAGAAAGAGTACAGAGAGATATTAACGGAAAATATAGCATGTCAGGTTTGCCAATTAGGAAAACATTTTTATATGGATACTGTTGAAACACGTAGGAAACTTTATCACTTTCCTGAGGAGACAGGGATTGAGAAATTCAGGGTATGGATGCCATCAAGATTAGTGACAATTTTTCTGCCATTTGTAATGGTATGCATTCAACTCACTGAACACAAATATATTAGTGAAGGTGTGAGAAAAAATGGCTTTGTATATATTCCCAAGAAGAGTTTTTAGCAAGTGGACATTGAAATCCTTCTTAATGAGGAGAAGGTAATCAAAAATCAAGAATTCAGAGGACGACAATATATGGTTACGGTTGGTTAGAAGTGAGATAGCATATCTAGCAACATTTCGTTGAGGAAAATTTTCAAAACGTAAAAAATGTTTCATATACTACGTAAGCTGGAGAAATAATTGTTGACAGGTTCAGATGACTTTTTTTTTTTGGCGTTTTCGTTTTGTATCTTATAGTGAATATTCATGTTGTGTTATTTTGGTAAATAGTGGCCTGGAGTAGTGGCAGTAGGAGGTCATCCACTGCAACATCTGTAAGAAGAAAACAACTGTCGCATACTACAACTTAGAGATTGCCCACCGGAAACGCTTGAAGCGACAATAATCCATGCACCTCCTAGCACCTCAAAAACCACGATATTTTACAATTGTAAATCACAGAGACTACATTAGACGGTAAGCAAGATTTAGGGTTCCTAAACCCCAGTCAGAAGCAGTAACCAGAAGATTGCCAACACGGTCCTCGCACTGTCTTTGTGTATATTTCTGAGATGTAGTATTTTCATTATTTACATTATTCGAATTACTGTACGTCTTTGTTGATATAGATACGACGTTTTTGGACGTTGTACTCTCTTGCCTGTTTTAGGTGTTAATAATTTCAAACCATATACGTGGATTAGACTTTGGCTAGTTCCTGTGACATGACCCTCAATGTTATGAGTTCAATACCAGGCTACAACAGTGGTGAACAGGTCACTTACCGCGTTAGATGTACGTAACTTTTGATTACCAAAAAGAGGTTCTAAACAAGGAATTAGAAAGATATACACCATTGATTGTAATAAAGAGTTCCGTTCGAAATTCCTAGCACCTGAAGAATGCTGGAGCGTACAACGGCCGAAACGTTGAACAAATTGAATGGCTATCTACTCTAATTAAAAAAATATTGAAAACATTTAAAAAGGGTTAGCTGCACAATATTAGCTATTTGCAAGGAATGTGACGTTAATCCACTATATTGTAAAAGTCAACCACTTTAGCAAATCAAATCGATATAAATCTGAAGCCTAAATGAAAGTTTATTCGAAATTATTTTAATGCATATTGAGTTGTCTAAAGTGGGTGCAGTCCGTCCGCAAACACGAGGTAGGAAGTTTAGAAACACCTAAAAAAAAGAATCCTTACAATGAGCTGAAAATAGAATACCATGTCGAATTAGGTAAATTCTGCTCAGACGCTGATGTCGTCCGTGTTATATAATTGAAAAGCCTGAAACTTATTTATCAGATATTAACTTATTTATCAGATATTATCTATTTTTCAATAGATTATTTATATATATTTTTCAATAGATTATTTTATAGATTTATTTATATTAACTTATTTATCAGATATTATCTATTTTTCAATAGATCAGATTTATAACTGATCTATTGAAAAACCGTTCAAAACTTGCTGATATCAACTTGCACGCTCTTCTAATAAGAGTATCTATACATACAGTATTCGTTGTGTAAGGGCTTTGGTGTTTAAAAAAACTACAAAAAAACTACTGTTAATTTGAAAGATTTGAAAAAGGTTCGAACTTGTTATTCCTCTGTGCACCTTGCTACTTTTGTCTCTAAGAAAAGCTTTAAATTCTAACTGTTCATTGTAAGCAAAGTTCATTGTTTACGTAGAATTTATTATGGGTTGTAATATTAAGAATTTATGTATACTGTTTCGAGGCTGACAATTGTTATTTGTCTTTATTTGTGGAGTAATTTAGTGGATGTCCTAATTAATATTTGCAAGTATCTAATTCGGAATATATTGTCACATTAATATTTTTTGAGTATATATTCTAACATTGACCGTAAATTATATATTTATTGGGATTATATAAATCTGATTATTCATTTAATCTAATATTACTCTCAATGCACTAATATACAGTTTTTAGAGTCTCTTCTCATATTCTTCAAATCTGAAATTATTTTAATTTGGTTGGTTCACAATGTCTATGTAATAAATCCTCCCTGATTTAGGGGCTTTTCCAGTTTAAAACCTTTTAACACTCTTCAATTTGAAAATAATACCATGAATTCATAAGACACATGTTGCATCAAAAGATTGTAGATACTTTATTCATGTTATAATATCTAAATAAATATTATTTGATCTACATTGTATTGAGCACTTTTTAACAATAATATTTATTTGGTTACAGAGATTTATTTCATCCATATCAACCGTATACTTATATATTTGCAACTGTAATCGATTTTGTTATATTCGCCTACGCACAAATATCGTTGGGGAACATATATTCTCCCACCAGCTTTTGTTTAATTATTACAAATTTTATCTAATAAAATAGCATTCTCTCATCAAGATTGTTCGTATCTATAATACGTTTAATTGCAACGTCAGTTTCCCTCTTCTAAGTCTTTGAATATATTTCTTCTATCCATTTTCGGCACCCGCTGTACCTAGTTTTTTTCTCTCAATGTAACGTCTTGTCCCGCCTTCCTTCCAGCTAAATGATTAAAAGAATACACAGAAAATACAAGGGGATACACATATATCTCTTCTGTTGAATTCTATTAGTAGCAAAAATTGTAAAAAGTGAATGTAGGATCTTCATTTCTGGCAGTAGTAAAACATGTAAAATGAAGTAGGCCTATTAATGAAACTAACTAACTCCTTTATTGAATGTTAAATTATCAATAGCAGCATCTCCAAGAAAGATGACTAGATTTATCTGTGATCTTCTATATTGTTAACTCTAATTGTAACATTATTACTGTGTGCAAAACTTCCAGACAAGTTTTGTTTATCAGCAAATTCCTTCATCTCCCCCTGGAGAGTCAGTACTCTGTTTGTGACACCAACATCCACACGAGTAAATTGATAACGTCTTCCATTACCTTCAAACGCTGTATGAAGATATGTTGCAGACAAATAATTTGATAATAAGCTCAATATTATTCAGTAGTATTATAATAATTGTGCCATTCTGTTTACAGTTTCATCTATTTTGTGTAGTCGCTATGCATCCAATTCTGAATACATGTTAATTCTGTGTGAGTAATCAGCTTAAATGCAAATTTTGTCCCTATCCATCACAAAAAGCTTCTTCGATCACTAAGTTGAATGACTTGTCTTTATTGTCCCAGGCTTTAGAAAATTTTATATTTGATATACATTAATTTACTGCTGTCCTCATCTTAGCTGACATATTAGCTATACATCTGCCGCTCTACGTCCCGAAATTCTAATGGAGATTGGAATTTTAAACTGAAACTTTTATTTTGTCCAACGAGTTCTACTGACACATGCCATGACACTTCCGGGTCAGTTATCTCACTTTAAACCAAAAACCAAGGTTTTGTTCATATTTGCTGTAACAAAGTAATGACTCACATGTCATTGCATGAAATCAATGTATTCAGCAAGAGTTTTATTCACTGGGACATGGTCGGTTTTTGATTTATTTATTTATTTCATTTTTTTAGTATTTTTTAACTTTCGGTAGGCAATATTTTTTAAATATCCAAATATTATTGTTCCATCTGATTTAGGAAATTTGAAGTCATTAAAATTAAAATATTACACTTTATCACTAGTCAATCATCATAAATTCAGGTACAGACAGCAAGATTGTTACAAGTGTAATATCGTTAGACATTTTCTAATGCAGTCATTGCCCACTTTAATACTTCTCTTTCTGTAATATCACTAGATAGAGAAAAAATTGTTACTAATTTCATAGTAATTTCTGCCTGTGCTCATAGCTCATTATAAGATGATTTCATTAATGCTTTATGTCTTGGAATAATTAAATGATAGTTAGGGTTACTAGTATGAATGACATCAACAGCTTCATACGCATTTTTCAAAAATAGTTTATGTGAATTACAAAAGAGTGAATTACTTCTAGAAAATTTAAAAATATCCTGTATTTTCACAAAAGAATAATCGATAACCGATAACCGTATTTGAAACTGCAACTGATTTTGAAGATAAAGATCTTGAAAATCATTTGTAAATTACAAGACTAAGTCTTCTTCACCACTCTGTTTAATATATATATATATATATATATTCATTCATATAAGACCTGCTATGCTGTATAGAACCTTTCATTTTCGCTTGGGTTTAAATGTGACAGATTTTAAATCGGCACATTGCGTAGGAAGGCAGAATTGATTGTTTTACTTACACAAAGGAAAACAAACGCTAGTTGCCAACGGTGCTAAATTTATTGCTGTACTTTTTTTATATATATATTTTTACTTTTGTGGTGTTTGCTTTTCTTTGATTAATTACGTTTCACGTGCATTCGAAGTATTTCCTGAAAAATTTGAATAACCCCATTGTCGCTTCTTTAATTTGGAACACTATTAAATATAGTACAGTTGCTTCAACATATCGACCACAAGTAAAAATATATATAAAAATGACAGTAAAATATATATGACCTGACACATTTTTCTTATTTTGTCCACATTCTATGATGAATCATTCATAAGTGTGAAACATGTTTGACTGAAAATAGTCCCGTATATCGACCACAATATATATATATATATATATATATATATATATATGCTTACTTCTACCGAGCGCTTATGTCTAACCGTACCAATGAGCTGTGATACAGTGAAACAAATCAGTCTACGTATTGAGCGCTTTAGTGTTAAGGTTTTCCTCTTTTTTTGCTTTTTTACGAGTGCTTGAATTTTGTTCATGTACTTGCTTTGTTTCTTTTTTACTGCCCCTTCTTTTCCCTCCGAGTTCATTTTCGGTGTGTTGTACAAGTCGATTTAAAGTAGAGCTTTCGGCAGAGTTAGTTCTGTTACTACGTGTATTGTTATTACTATATTTAATATATATATATATATATATATATATATATGTTGAGGAGTGAGTGAGAAGAAAATGAACTATTTCAACACTAAACACATAATTTTACATATTCTCTGTTGAGAGAAAATCTTACGTGAGTGAATTCGCATGTTATACTTATCAAAAATACATAACATTTTAAAACTTTCAAACACTTGTGGCTTCAGAACAAATTTATTGCGAACGTATTGGTTTAGATAAACCAATGAAATATATCGTCATAAGTACATGAAAAATTATTTTCTTCAAATAATGTTTTGAAAATAATTTAATTATCTATTTCAATGAAAATGTATGATTCTGTATTCGTATTTTAAATCGTTTAAGTCGTATAATACCTTGAAGCAATTAAACAAACATCTTCTTTCCTAAAGTTATCAAAAATGGTTGCTCCACAAATATATATTGAGAAAGCGGAATCCGGGAAATATTTTTATGAATATAGATGAAACAAAAAATGCTGAGAAAGTCAAATGATGTTAATAAATTTTTATAGAATATTTTTACATTTGGAAGTTCGATTAATATATATATAATATCAGTTACCTCTTCGGAACGAGAAATCAGGGAGCCGTTTTCTAATTTCGGTTGAATTTGTTGCATTCATTTAGGCTTAGATACCCTTGAGCAAGTTATTAAACCATCTCTTCTCACTGGGTTAAATAACAGGAAGTATTGGCGTCTTAATCCTTGTTAGTTCACCAGTCTACTGTAGAATGAAATCCTGAAATCGTTCTGCTAGGTCAGTCATTGATCGAAAGAGACAAATTGCGTAAGCGCATAACTCTTATGGCACATAAATGACTGAAATTTAATAAGCCTCAGAGCAAAGAGAAACGGTTATTTTAACATTTTATTAAACTGGTAGATCAGTTTCCGTTTTTATTTAGGAACAGACCCCATAATTTGATGCTTTCATTTTGAGACTCACCAAATCACTTCTATAGGTCTTTAAATATAGTCTCATGAGCTATGTATGAGAATGTTTTATATTCATTGTATGAAAATTATCTTTGCCATATGGTGATAGACTCACAAGATTTTATGTGATTTCAAATTTTCGATTGCCCTTTTTTAAGTTCGACAATCAATGATATTCTGAGCTTGGAAAAATACTTTGTGCCAGAGCAATATAAGTTAACGAAATGACGTTACCTAAACCCATATAAAGAAAGTGAACTGAAACTGAGCATGGAAACTGATTACCAGAAGTGAGTTTGTATGTTTGACTTTATGACTGACTATTTTAAGATGAGTTATGTGCTTCTCCGACCTAACAAAGCAGTGTCTTATGACTTCTTAATATAGACAATTACAGTCACTATGTGAATGACGATTTACTAGACAGTTCTGACCTGATATCAGGAGCCTTCCATTTCTTACGCTGAATATTCTACGGTTCTAACGGGAATGAACAGCTTGATGAAGAAAACGATAAAAATAGGGATAATAACATTCGGAACTACGCTCTTTTGAAAAGATTATATACTGTTAGGGATTCACCCCTTTTCACACACTCTATGAATTCTTCCATGGTATATAAATAATCTTTCTTATACAGAAGGGATTGTTGATGTTAGAGTTGTTGTTTTTTTCAGAGATGTTGAACCACCGCTAGTTGGTCAGCAAGAATATAGACTATTACACGGACTTACCTCTTGTATATATTTGAGCCCTACTAAGAAGTATTGCTGAATCTATTAAAGGTGTACTGCCTGTATATATTTTATTCAATATACTCATATTTTTTCTATCATATCTGTTTTTTTATTATATTTTTGGTTTTCTAAACAAGGATCCACAACAATTTGGCGACGAAGGATTCGAATCCGTTCACGCGGAGGAAAGTACGTGTTTCACGTCAGTTGCCAAACAACACTTAGGCGACGAAGGATTCGTACAAGTTTACGCGGAGAAAAAAATACATTGTCGCCAAACAACAATTTGGCGACGAGTATTCTAACAAGTGCGCACGGAGGAAAAAAACAGACGTTGTCACATTAGTCGTAAAAAAAAAATTGGCGACAAAAAAGAATGAACTTACGCATAACACCAAGGAAAAAAAGTTAGCGGCGAGGACCTCGAAAATCACATAAGAGGAGTCAACAACATCAAACTGGCGAAACAGATTCGTGCACAGTTCGCACAACAAAATTGTGACGAATTCTGTGTCTCTCCCCTGAATCACATTAACAAAGCGTGCTGCAAAGTGAATCAAACAAGTAGATTACAAACAAGTTGTCGATACTAATACCGAAAATAAAAAATGGAAGATCTTCAAAATGGAATACTCGAAATCATAAAGAGAACCGAAGAAATTCAAAATCAATTAGAAGTAAAACAGATGGCAATTCAAAAAGCTAACGAAATAAGACAAATGGAAATGGAAAAGGCTAACGAAATAAGCCAAAAAAGAAATGCAAAAGGATAACGAAGAAAGACAAACAGAAATACAAAAGAGACAAATAGAGATGCAAAAGCAAATTGAAGAAAGACAAATTGAAATGCAAAAGGCAAACGAGGAAAGATAACATACTACTGCAAGAACTGTTATTAAAATTAACAAGCACAGCCCTGGAGAGGAACACGGAGAAGGAGACAATTTTCCCAAGATGCGGAATACAGTAGTGAGAACATCGTTCACGCTTGGCGAGAAAGTATATTTCAAAAGGTATAATAACATTATGGGGTATTGGGATCCAGACAAAATTATAAGCATGATTAGAAGCGTAATGTATACTATCAAAGGGAAAAAATTCACGTATAGAAGACACGAGAAACAAATCCAAAAAGGAAGACGTGAAGAACCAAGCTGCTCAAATTTAGAATGTGAAGATTCTCTAGAGGAAATCTTAGAATCTTTTGACTTCCAGAAACCAAAAGCTAATACAAAAATCAGAAGAACCAACAAGAAGCGGAAGTTCACAGTGCCTTTGATTATAGATCCAAAAAGAAAAAAATATTAACCATTCCGATAAGAAAAAAAAGCTATGGATGGGCATGTTGGGGATTCACTCCTTTTCACGCCCTCCGTGGACTCTTCAATGATATGAAATAATCCTTCCTACACAGAACGTGTTAGAGTTGGTGTTTGTCAAAACAGTAAAACTGCCGTTGATCAGCAAGAATATAGACTATTGCACGGACTTACTTCTATATTTTAGATTCCTGTTACCAAGTATTGCTTAATCTACTAATCGTGTACATGTTGTATATATTTTATTAAATATACTTACATTTTCCCTCTCATATCTGTTTTTGTTATTATTATATTGTGTGGTTTTCCAAACAAGATTCCACAACGTATACTGATACTGAAAAGGAAGGAAATGATATATTACGTCTTATAAAAGGTATCTGAACTGATGGTATGGCAATGGAGCTAAGTTTCACAGATTGAAGCTAGTTGACAGACATTAGATATCATCTTGGGCATACACACTAAATTATAACGTTCTCGCTCACTTTCGATTTTTAGTGCTCGAAAGTAAAGTGTTTAAATATTTGTCTTCTCATAACTCAACTGAGTTTCCATCAGTAACCATATTTTATATTGCATTTAAGAGGCAATACATCATTGCATACATCCAACAACTGCAGTATTCACCAGATCAAACCCATTGTGACGTTTTCCTTATTAAATATCAAATTTCACTTGCAAGGAACAAGAGTTCGAGATATTGTGGAAATCCGATAGAATGCGAAAATAAAGCTGCTTGTCAACTTACAACAGTAATTCCGAGAATGGTTTCATTGATAGAAACGACGTTGGATCGGAGTGGCTTCAGATGTGTACGATTTAGAACACTAAATGCCGAATTGTTATACGCTGTAGTTTTCTATTGATGGTACAAGATCCTATATATATTTTAATTAGTTCTCGTATACTTAGAAAACTTAGTGAATAAAACAAAAATGAAATAAGATTAAATGCCTCCCGATTATATGTCTATAATGAACTACAGATTTTGCCATAGCATGCAACAGAATAATATAACTGTTTACTTCTTTCTAATTTTTCATATGCCTTATCGTTCGAAGTCGCAGGCGACCATGGACTTCCTCTTGGCTCTATCTCTTGTCGCTATTTATAATTTTTCTCTTAGTATCTCTCCTAAACCTCGTTACGTAATCCAGTTGCCCAGGCCTATAATATAGGCCTAGTGCTGTTTGCCTCTGTTTCTTTTTCCATTTATCCAGCCTGTAAGAATCAACCTCTCCAGGCTCTCCTTTCTCGTTACCTGCCACAGGAACCACTTTTCTCTTCCTAATAATTAGGATGAGTTTTCCTCTCGTTTGTATCATTTCCAACACTTCAGCGTTGTACATGTGCTCCGTTCATGTTATCCTCAACATTCTTCTGTTAAACCAAATTTCTTCTGCCTAAAAGCCTCTTTTTCATCCATTATGAGATTGTCCAGCATTCACTTCCATACAGATGGATATATATCGCATAGCAATCCAGCACGCTTTTCTTTATTTTTAATGAGATTTTCCTGTCTTTCAGTACTCTCCTTTATAATAATGATTCTATACAGTTTTGTTAGACGTGGTACAAGACTGAAAGGATGGCGAAACTACTAAGGAGCGAGATCACTGCTCATTCGTAATTGGTAGAGCGAGACAAGCTTAACAATAATTACACCACATCGAAGTGGGTAAAAATGAATTTCTAAGTATAGCAAAGATGTGGTATAAGTCCCAAAGCGTGGTGCACACACTGAGTATCGTAGTCACTCCTCAATCGTAATTGATCTAGTGAAACAGGCTGGCTGACCATTAAAAAGACTATTGAAGTGTCCTCATTCTTTAGAATGTCGGAGAATGTAATTTAATCATTTTTTGACCTATCAAATTTAGAGTTCGTTTGGTATATTTTTACTAAAACTGATAGAAAATGCTTTTTAAAAGGAAGCAAGTTCTGACAGTCACTTATATAAGTATGTGCGCTTTTATTAAATGCGTACATAGTTAGATGTTAATATATTTTGAATTTATTAAAAAGTGAAAATATTAAATTTGTGAATATCTCACAGCCAATAAAATGTGCATAATTTTTTATTTTATAATTCTTATATACTCAGAAATTAATAAGATATATTTTGTAAAGTGATAAAATATCTGAATATATTTGAGAATAAGGTCTAAGTACAGCCGAACAAGAAGTAGACAGTTATAAACAAATTTAATTGAAGATACTTCAGGATTCAGGCACACGTGATTTTCATGAGTAGAAGGTTTGAATGCAGAGGGTCTCACAATTATTATGGCTATGTACATGAATATTCATAAAATTGAAATAATTTACGAGTTATTACGCTATACACAGAAAGCCGAAAAATGCATTCCATCCCCTAGGTAAAATTTTAAACAAAAGAATAATTCCATTAATATAAACTAAAGTCAAAATCCTAATATATAGGTTGTACCGAATTCATGCCGAGTTTTCATGGAAATTAAAAAACAAAACAAAGTTGTGCCATTAAATCATTATTCAAATATAAATAAACCATTTTTTCCACAATATATCTCAAATTTATCTTCAATTTAAAGATTCGCTTTTCACAAATTTCAGCTGGTTTATCGACAAATATCTCATTAATCAATTCCTCATATCTTCGAATAATTCAAAAGTTTTCCCATTTTGATTATTTGCAAGGACCTGTATAATTGAAAATTCGAAAGTGCAATATCTGTTGAATATAGCGACCATATTCATCCAAACCAAGCTAGAGCAATTTGAACCTGATCTCCTAAGAGAAAGGAAGTCTGAGATTATTCTGATGGAAAACAACGCCTTTCTCCTTCGACAATTCCTACCTTTTCTCTAGAATTGCTGCATTTAATTTACCCAGTTGCGTGCATTTTTTTTTCAGAATCAATAAAACTAGTTACTTGACAATCATTTCCTCATGCAGAAGATCACATTCTTAGGAGAGTTTTAATGTGGTTCATATCACTTACCCTACAATTTTTATTCAATGACAATTGGGTAAATGATGCATTTCTCAGAACCGATCAAAAATTGCTTAAGATATGACAGATTTGCATTGCCTTTATACAGCAAATTTCATATATAGTAAATGCGATTTGAAATATTCTTTTCACTCAGAAAAATACTACTCAAAATTAATTAAGTGCCCAAGTGCGATGGAATTTGAAGTTATAGTTTTTACTAATTACCAAAGTTTTGATGCAAATCAGCAATACTAAATTGTTACTCCATATTTATGTGTTTTGTAATTTATGTAATAATAATGTTTTCTGGTGTCCGCCCTCTAAAGATTATTTGGACACTTCCGCTTACTATATGATTAGTAGGAGAGGAGGCTTTGGTGAACAGTCGAATTGTTTGGACGCTGAAAAACCGACACGCGCAGTAGTCCTGTATACATTTCTGTTGTATATACTGTTTCAATATATAATAATTCTATAACTAATGTTTGTTATTTTTGAGACGGTTCGTTCGCTCACAACATAAAGAATAGTTTTTCTTTTTTTTTAAATAAATATTCATGAGCTGATATGTGAAGTTTTAGCATGTGATCTAATATGTTTACTGGTCTTTTTTAATATGAGTAAGTTTAAAATGCTGTATCATTCAGCATAAATTATGAACGAAAAGAGAATAAATTGTTTTCCGATTAAATCTCATCATAAAATGTACTGACAAAAGAAAGTGGCTAAACACTATCTTTTTCAGAAATGGGAAAATTGAGGAAAAGAAGAAAAATAGAAGAACATTCAAGAAAACAGAAGATTTCGATTGACATTACATTTGATATTTGGAAGATTGTAGTCATCAGGAATGCATGATGAAGTTAAGAAAATAAACTGTTAAAGTAGACGTGGTTGAATCAAGCTATTTCGACATTGAAAAATTGAGACCTCGTTGCCAGTTACGTAGTACGCTTAAATTCATGCAGTCGGAGAACCAATGAATAATGTTAATCATAACAATTTTCAATAAACTGTATGTAGAAACGACAAAGAAGCCACGTAAGACGCCGGGAAAGAGACAAATGTTGAAATGGCCAGTCTGTAATGAGTACAGTCACTTCTTTCGAATATTGTTAAAAACATTGTGACATACACCAAGAGAACAAACAAAATTATATATGGTAACTGTGTACAGTTCACAGCCAATTTGTGGTTATTTAAATGTAGAAGATGCATTCTGAATAGAAAAAAAAACAAATTTTCACGACACAATGTACCAACTGCCCTTTCAGCAGACGACACAATTGCTTCGATATTGTCGTTGTATTTAATATCAGGTGAAATTACCAACTATAGCAACAGCAAGATTTTCAAAACCAACACTATGTGATTCAAACAATAACTAAATCACTATATGTAACTTAAAATAATATAAGTTATGAAAGGTAACATAAATAATTTTGCAAACCATGTAAAATGATTACAATGTCGTACTCCCAGCTACATTATAAATAGAAAGGAAACATCAACTTTAGTTTCACGTCATTTGCTACAGAATGTCATTGCTCCTAGTGAAAATATAACAAAGTGATGGAGACACACTTCTGCTGCTAAACTTTACACTAGTTTGTAATATATAGAAAGGTGGCTTCTCTTTGAGTTAATTTTCACACTTTTCTAACTAGTGGAATGTCTCATGCTAATTTGAACGAAGCCTTTCTTTTTTTATTTGCAGATAAGACAAAGGAAGTGTGAATGACACATTTCACATGGGCATCATTTTGATATATTAGTCATCGAAGCTAAAATTTTGAGGAGTTTTGACGCAAACAAACTTTCGGGAATATTGTCTTACACGTCTACTGGACCGACGAGGAAGTTATACATAGGAGACCAAATGTCCCTCTGAGTGTTTTATCTTGATACAAGCAACTTCTACATTCATACAAGCAATATTCGGTGTAGACGTGTGAAAATATATTTCTGTAGTTCATTATCCCAAGATACGAAGTCTGGAACGCTAAACATCATGAAATGTGTTGTCATAAGTTAGCACATTCATTCACATTGGGTTGACGCGAAAGAAAATTTGTACGTCAGGTTAATTGTTTAAACCATTGTAATTTATAAAACCAGTACGTATATTCTCTTAGATATGTCTAACAACATTTCTGGCCGAATTCTTAGCCAGATATCTACTCATTTATGTGATCGTGTTATAAAAGAAACTAGATCTTAAATGAAATCTTGCCGTTTTTTATCTATACACATAATGTTCATAAAGTAATACAGTGGTTTAACATACACTACGTGCCATAATTATTACGTCACTTCAGTCTTTTTTAAAGAAATGATGTATATCTTATTATTTTCAGCATGTATTGCCAAGTGGATAATATGAAATGAAAATAGAATGGATCTGTTTTATTATTACTTTGAAAATTTTACAAAACAAGGTAGCAAAGGCTAACTCGTCCAAATCACCCTAAACTTTTTCATTCTTTTATTGATTAAACTGCAATATAGGTAATAAATAGATACTTATAAATCCATTTGATGCTTATGCAATAATAACAAAATAATCGTTCTATTTTTATTTACAAATATTCACTTGCCAATAAATTCTAAAAATTAAAATTTAGTTTGAAATACATAATCTTTTAAAAACACTAGGGTGACCTAATAAATGTGGCCCGTAGTATATTTAATATCTTTTATGGTAGGTATAGAAGAATAACACATCTTAATGCTCAGCAGGAATATTTTATTATGTGCCGTTTACTTCAAGGACGTAGTCAATCCTGGACTTTCACGTTCCACTCTCTTTGATCTTACCATTTTTCTTCTTGATATCTCTCTCAGAACCCGTTCAGCCATCCACTTGCTCAAGCCAATCAAGTATATCTTGTACTGCTATCCTCTGTCTCTCCTTCCTTCTATCCGTTTTGTGCGTGTTAGATTCTCTAAGACACCCTTCCTTGTGTCACTGAAAAATTAGACTAAGTATTTATGTGCACGCTTTCTCATGTTGATACACACGTTATTTACCGATTGACTGCAAGTACCTATCATTATTTAATACCCTTCACATTAATCCTGGAATATTAACTGCATGCTTAATTTTCAGTAAATTAAAACATATTTAACATGCTAGATATATATTTTTTGAGATGAATACCTGAGTGCAATTTGGAATGAAAAATGTGGTAACCGTACGTTGAATAATACACTCAACTTTTTACTCGTATCACTCAATGCAATACAGTTATGCCATTAATTCCCAAAGGGGTTAATTAGTTTGAAAGTATAAGAAAAAAGTGAACCTTAATTAAGTTATAGAACTATAGAAGAGAAATCACGAAGAGAGTAAATAACGATAGACACTGAATTAATGTTTTTGAAGATCAATTTTTGCTGGAAGATATTGAAGCCGGAGAGAGTTTCCAAAAGCGAGAAATGCAAGAAAAGATATACTTAGGATGTAACATATGGATACAGTCTGTTCAAATCAATCCTGAAATTGTGAAACATTGACAACAAACTCGTACTACGTTTAATTTATATTGTGTATCATTGTCACGAGTTTACCAGGAGAATTACAAGGAAATGCTTTATAGACAATAGCAAAGGACAACCACATTACTGCAGTAAAAAAATAGACTGAAGCCGAGTTACCAAGTAAGGATAAAAAAAAATCTAGAGATTCTTCATTCAATTTCATAAAACAATCTGTAAATATACAGCAGGAGCACCGGACAACATAAATAAAGTACAAACGGTATACTCATAAATATTTAAGGTAGCTTTCGTAGTAAAAATATGTCTTTCACGGCACAGTATGTATATATATATATTGAAATAGTTGTTACAATGGTTTATAAATTCATAGTATCACTACACAAACGTTTTTTGCGTTTCAAAGCTGACCTTGTTCTTAGGTGCTTCTCATCGGGTGAAGAAGTTGGAATGAAAATTACCTGGTGAAAAAACGGTTTATTTGTGGTGAATATGATTTTTTTAAAAGTCGGGTTGGGAGCATATTTGTATGCTGTTGGCCATATTGTAGTCTTAGAGTTAGGTGTTGGGAGAGGTGGCTTAGTTCAGGACAGGTCTCTAATTTATCTTGTCTGGATGTAGTAGTATTGGCGTGTTGTTAATGATATGAGTGGTGTGTGATTATTGGTTGGTCTAGTCGATTCATTTATGGTTCTTAAGGTGCTGCTATTTGGTTTTGAGGAGAATATGTGTTATTTAGTTTTGGCCTGGTCAATTTTTTGTTTATTTTAGGTTATTTTGAATTGGGATATATGTTTTTTTTTCTTTGTTTGCAGTGTCGATAATTTCTTTTATTTTTCTACCATTTACAGGTAGATGGACTTATTGTTGGTGTGTTGTGGTGTTTGTTGTGTTTTATTTCTACGTTTTTTTTTGTTCTGTTCACACACACATATATATATATATTTATATATATATATATATATATATATATATATATATATATATATAATTTATCAAGAGAAATTGGAATAGATTTAATATAATTTTTTCCCAAAGAGTTATCCTTAGAGATGACATTATAATCCCTGCTGATGTAGAGCGTGTAGAGTCCTTTCAGGTGATTAATATTAAGTATTTTCATTTTGAATGCTTTAAAATTAGCATGGCATTGATTACTACAATTAACAAAAGATTGTAAGTTATTATTTTAGATCTCCTAGCAACTGGACATTACCAAATTTCCTATGTGTATAAAAGAATATCTATACAGTTTAAATGATGTTCTCATCATCACAGATTGTAAATTGAAAATTGATGTTTTCGGGAAAGTAATTGATCAAAGTTAGAAAGAGTATATGTATATAGATAGAGAATCTGTAGACACCTGAAATTGTATACAAAGATCTAGAAGAATGAAAGTTCAGGGCAAATTTCTTTTCGTGGTTTGATAAGAAAAGGTTTTAATCACTACAAAATATTTAAGAAGTTTCATAAACTTTAAACCTTCGAAGAAAACATGTATGAAAAACACATTCAAATAATTTCTTTACGTCCAAAGCAAGAGCTCGAGTTTCACTATTCTTATGAATGTCTGAGAAAATCTTTTAACAATACTCACGAGTTTATTCAGAAGTGAAAGCTATATTGCTTGTCATAAATAAGACATTGCGAAATGAACTGCTTAAATTATTCAGAGTTGATTAGGCCCTCTGGAAAAATTACAAAATTAGAAAGCTAAAAGTTTCTTCAGACGTTTCTTCAGACGTTTCTTCTGAGCTCACAGAGACTCGTACAACAGATGAGGATTTCCAAAAAACAGTTAAGCAAGAAATATCGAGCTCTATATTGTATTAATACAGGGAAAAAATTATATTAAATCTATTCCACTTTCTCTTGATAAATTATATATATATATATATATATATATATATATATATATATATATATAAACAGAACAAAAAACGTAGAAATAAAAGACAACAAACCCCACAACACACCAACAATAAGTCCAGTTACCTGTAAATGGTAGAAAAATAAAAGAAATTATTGACACTGAAAACAAACAAAAAACATATATCCCAATACAAAATAACCTAAAATAAACGAAAAAGTGACAGGCCAAAACTAAATAACACATATTCTCCTCTAAACCAAATAGCAGCACCTTAAGAACCATAAATGAATCGACTAGACCAACCAGAAATTACACACCACTCATATCATTAAAAACCAATACGCCAATACTACTACATCCAGAAAAGATAAATAGGAGACCTGTCCTGAACTAAGCCACCTCTCCCAACACCTAACTATAATTTTTTTATATTATTACAGGGTCGGTCCTCATCCTTTAATTTTTTCTGTGAATCCAGATTAATAATTAGAACACAAATCATGAAAGAAGATATATGGATATTATACAACAGCGACCCAGTTGTTAGTTCAAAAGTTTAGAAAAACACTCCTCTGGAGTCAAGAGAGGGAGGAAAATCTACGGGCAAAAGAATCAAAGTTTTTAGAAGATGTTAACATTTAAAACTGAGATAATATATATACTAAATTATGATCGCCGATTAGGAGAGGAGACAAAATTCCAAAAATTATTTAGTGTAATAAATTGTAAGCAATTATATTTAATTCGAAAATATTGATATAAAAAGACACCTTCTAACATTACATGACTTGAAAAAGTGACTAATGGTTTCGTGTATTTTTGAGTAATATCAGCACTCTTTGCTCGTGGAGTTCAGGGAGAAAATGTATGCATGTAAAAACACTTCCCTGGTAATTCTCGCAGCTATCGAAATCATCTAGCACTAAAAACTCATTGAGACCACTATAAATAATGTCGATTTTTCCTCAATGGACACATTTACCATTATCATTTCGATCTATCTATACATCATTTACATAATATAGACTAGTCAAATTAGGTGAGTAGACAGCTCTATTAAAAAGACTTCAACACACACTAAAAGAAATATACAACATTTAAAAAACCATGCAGAGCATTTCAATATTAAAATTAGGATGATCAGCTAACTTTCCTACATAATAACCTATATAGAGTGGCGAGCATAACGATCAGGGCGATCTTAAGAAAAAAGACTAAATATGAAAAAGCTTTTTATTTTCAAGAATCAGAAATCATTTCATGAAGGAAAAAACTAAATTATATAACTCCAAAATATAAAGCTCAATAAATTTTTTTTTATGAAGTTGTAAGCATAATTATATAAATTCGAAAAAATACATGATCAAAAACTTGTGTGTTATCATGCACGATACAAACTGCGTCCTTTAGGAAAAACCTATTTTTGATCTGATATTTCTTAGCTACTCTAGCAGGAACGACGAAATGTCATCAAATTACGAATGGTAATTTTATACATAGATTTTTATCAATTTTTAAATAAATATCCCTATCTGCCGAAGGATGCATAACTTTCTAATAAAATTTCTTTTTCAGGCCAGTATGTTTAGATAAATATTGTGTTTAATTACAAAACAGGAAAAATGTCTAATGAAATCCGAGTACCAATTAAATACAATATATGTGCAAATAAATTGTATCTCTGTTTGATTTATTCCCTTTCGCAAAATGTTGCATATATATATATATATATATATATATATATATATATATATATATATATATATATAAGGATACATATATGATGTATATCTCTATATACACACATGTATGAGGTATTTATTGATTAGCTTCATAAAGCAACAATGCATGTACGAATGGGATTTTTTTTTTGCATCTTATTCCGTAATAGTCTCTTCTAATCCCATTTATTCAGTCTGTACAGACTGGCATCACTACCTTTAGTTGAGTCGTTGAAATAGAATTCCGTGCTAAATGGTCGCCTGGCAACAATCAATAGGTTAAGCCCTGTTCAGTGGTGCATAAGACTTCGCATTAGCCTTTCAAAACTTTCAGGCAAATCGCCAACGAAATTCGTAACTGTTCGCCCATCTCAAGCTGTTGCGAGAGAGGCCATAAATGCGAATGCTTCTAGCTTAATTACAGATGTAGCCCAACTGTTAAAATATAGCTGACGAATAACAAGGAAACAAAGGGAAATAACTTTGTTGATCCTCGTTTCTTCTAATGCATTGTAATTACACCTTGATGAAACTGACTAGCCTCCCTCATTTCAGATTTCGATGTATGGCCAGGTAGTTAATCATTTGGTAAATTACTCTTTTCTCCATCGTTCTGAATACTTGACGAACGCTAGCCTGCAGCGATGAGATGAGAAGTTGTTACGAGAAAGATACGAATTACCAATTCTTCACTGGCATGCAACTGAGCGTGCGAAAATCTCGCTATGCTTGACAAGTGAAACAGTCTCTACATGGAGATCTGTGGACAATATTCGAATCTGCTGTTCATTAATATGTTACTTGAAAGCTGCCTCCATAATATGTTTACATGCACCCTTCTGAAAGCAGAGGTAAATATGAATTAAATCAAATATTACAGCGTCGCAACAATAAATTGCTCGCTCATGGATCTCCACAATGTTTTATATTTTTTGGTCATAATATGTTTGTTTTTCTTAAATCGTTCTTAATCAAACAAACGATTTTCACAATGTTGTTATGCAGGTTGTTAGCTGTTTTTCTCTGCTCACATTGACTTTTAATATTTCCTCTCTGTGTCAGTTTGCTTTTCCGTAAATGCTATAGTTAATGTATTATTTTATTCTACATATAAACGTGGTTTATTATTTCATTTTCTTTAAATATTCTTCATTACGCTCTTGGTAATCCATGCTAATGGACGCATCCCCTTGTAGAAACACGCTTCTCTTGCCTCAGGTATATTATAACTCAGTAAGAGTTTGTCCAGTATTCATTGAGAAATACATATTACGTAGCAATTCGATTTTTCTAATTTTTTCTATTTTCTTAATACAGGGTTTTTTTTATTGAAGAATTTTAAAATGCCTTCTGGTTTCAGTAAATATATTTTTCAGTCCTCTGCTAAAATACTTCTTAGAAATTGAAATTTTGTACTACTTTATTTTTGATGTTTCATATTCATACTTCACACCATAGGCTATTAACCATGCATTCTCGTTCTGTTTATGTATATACTAAGTCAGAATATATGCACATTGCTTTAACGTTGTGATAGTATTTCAATACATCATCATTCTTGTTCACTAAATGTACAATTAATGTACGTTTAAATACTAACAATAACATTTTCTTATACCAGGACAAACTTAAGAAAGGGTTCTACACTTCGCGTGTACCTCTCCCGAGTAAGAACATCTAAAGAGGAGCGGATGCGTAAGGATTGTGCGCACGCCATTCCATGTAGTTTGGGAAGGAAATATAAAGGAGAAACAGGTCGTTCTTTTAAAGTAACGCTACAAGAACATTGAAAGACCTAACACGAAGAAAGATAGAATAATAAGGCTTAGCTGACTACATATTGAGGGGAAAATGGAATCATTTTATACTATGGGATGATATTGATAGAGAATGCCTGTGGAAACTATGTACACATAAGGAATCATCACATATGATAGGCCAGAACAAATTTCTTAAGCCTTCCAAGCATAGAGATGAATATAATATGGGAACCAGTAATACAGAATGTCAAATAAAATCTTTAGTATCAAAATTTCAATATGAGGATTGGTGAGAAAAAAGGACTGGGAAAAAATATTAACATTGAAAATTGCAATATGGACTGATAGTGAAAATTATTGTCACAAAAATGAATAATTAAAAATTACTAGAAAAAATCATTCACATCCAAAAAACTGCAGTATGCTAAAAAAATGGTTACTGAATAATAGGTTTATATATCTCAAATATTCAGTTTTACTTGTTCTAAAGGACAACGGCTATTGACCTTGGTTAGTTTCAGTAACTTAAATTCAATGCCAGGCTGGAGTAGTGGTTAGCAAGTCTAGTTAGAGGGAGATACCTCACGACTACCAAAGATCCTTCACACAAAAGTAATAAGAATGATATACCCCAGTCATAGTAATAAAGTTTTCGGTTCGAAATTCTTAGCAACTGAAGAAGACCGGCGTGTACAACGACGGAAATGTCTTACAAATTGCAACAAATGTGAGAACAATAAGTCTAACAATTTATATAGTGTAAACTAACAGTAATATTATGGATATATATCTTGCATTTCTTTATTTCTCTATCCTTCTCTTTCTCTCTCACTGTGTGTGATGTTACATGATTGTTAAATTAGTTTCAGCAATTTGGTTAATTCTATCTGCAGGATAAATATATGGAGTTTTGAACATTATTAACTTTCAAGTACTAGTGAGTATTATAGCGAGAGATTTCCAACATCGCTAACAATTGTCAGTGTGTTAAACATCATTCTTTTTTTTAAAAAATCAGGGTTATGTGGCCATTGTACTGATTTATAATATGCACATGGTTTATCTGCCATTGCTTAGATAATAAATCATATTAGCCTTTACGATATGTTGTCAGATTCGCGTATTTCGTTTATTATTTTAGTAATGATGTAAATAATTAAAAGACAAAAACGTTAAACAATGGGCATAGTCCGACATGCAAATTATACATTATAGATACCGAAATCTTACAATTATAAAATTTTCAATCTGTGACGTATATTAACTTAGGAAAATTTCTATGACGCATTATTATAACTAAATATGACTTCCAGAACTAAACCAAGCATTATGGGAAATAGAATGTTAAGTATAAACGAAGATAAGAGGACTGAAATATAATGAATTACCAGTCAGTTTGTTTAAGGACTTACTTAATGCACGCTTGGGTAATCATGTTTCGAAAGAGACATGATTGACCGGGCAGAAGATTATCCCACAGAAGGTTGCCATTACTGCGATAGACTGAGTGCCAGCCACAGCTATAGAACCCAATATGTCCTGCTATTTAATCCTTAACTGAAGAGAAAATACGAACTAATATTATTCCCAAGGGCATTTGCGCATAAGTGCGTTTGAATTCGCTTCTTCTATTTCTCGTTCACTGCCGATATCTACAGCAACACAACGCACCTACTATTGAATGTTGAAGAATCATCTTTCCGATAAAGACTAACAACAGAAAAGACGTTCTACTTAAGGATGCTAAAAAGAAACAAATATGAACCAAAATGCGAGAAATCACAAAATATTAGAGACAATCAAAATAATAAGATCCTTAACATCAGGAAGAGCTTATTGGAATTTCTAGATCATATAATGACGAAAGAAGGCTTGGAATATGCTCAGAGCATGTATTATTAGAAACATAAAGAACTAAGAAAAGCAACTTTTATCCTTCCTAGCGAACTTAAGTAAATCGATTGCAGAGCAAAAACTAGGAGTAGGGACAAAAGGGTAAAATTTAGAGCTACAAAGAGAGTGTGTTACAAAGAACCATGGTCGTCAAGGTTATAAAGAAGAATATTATGTATTCCAAACGCATATGGGACTGACTGCTTTTCTATGACACTCTCATTTGAACCGACTGGTTTGTTTCTGCTTATCCTTACTACTACTGATCTTAAACTCTCTCAGATTATTAACTACCATATTTTCCATGCATTGGCGATATGTCCCACCATTTACTCGTTGAATTTCACCGAGATATCTGATCGACATTTGAAGTAGTTCTTCTTTTTCTATTAAGGATGTTATCGAGAATCTTATGTGCTGTATTGTTATTCTTTTTATCCTTAAGAATATTTCTGTTAGATTAATGAGTCACATTTTTTCATAGTTTTTAGACTACTCGTTATGCAACTCACTTAATGTATGCATGTATTTGTTCATAGTTTTTGGATTGTTTTAGTGTATTTATTATCACTTCGAGATTGTCCCGACATCCATTTTCATAGAACCGTTAACATATGCAATTCTGGCTTCCGGTAATAATACATTTACCCGAAATACAGAATACTTCATTTAGTATATTTTATTCCTGGGCTAAGTTGTATAGCAGTGTGATGTTTGATTTAGATTCTTTGCTGTCATTGCTTTGGGTTTGATTCGTATAAACAGGGAATTGGTCTCTTCCGGTATCATGATTTGGATAAATTTGAATGCGAACAGTATTCAAAGTAATAAATACTTTAAGTGTAAATTTAAATTCAATTTTTAAAGAAATATTTACATCTCTTTTTATATCAGCATTTTAAAATGAAGTCTTTCCTTTAGATGAAAAGTTCAGTGCGATTTTTATATTTAATTGTTGCAATTTTTCTCCGTTAAGCATAGATTAGATCTGTCCCTGAGGTTATTGGAAGTTTGTGCATGACCGTTTCATACAACATCCGTTTGGTACAGGTTGCTTCTACTGCTGTGGTTGAAACTCTCAACTTGACATCAATGACAGATAAAAATAACGTATTTTAAAAATATTGAATTATTCTGTTTTCTCTATCTCTTCCGTAACTGTTGAGTATATAGGATTGTCAAAGAAAAGCGGATATACGTAGGAGAGACTGATTTTTAAAGTGTATTCCAAACGTTATCTCTAAGATATTTTTGGCATTAACATCTTTCTTTCGAACCGAAATTTACTGGTTTTATAAATAAGTCTTATTTTGTCAAGCTTCACTTAATTGCGTCATCTCTTGGCAAGCAGAGCGTTCATTGCATTAGACTAGTTGTATTTTGAAGTCATCACGTTCCTTTCTTCCATTGTGTAATTTTTCTCTCACTTTGACACAGTTAATCCGATACTCATTTTGATATCATACATCAGAGTTATATTTTTGTCGGTTTGGTAAAATATAATTCATTCCTTCCATCATTGTTTTATATTTCCAGCTATGATCGTTGTTTCTGCCTTATCCGCCTCTGATCAAAAATAATTTGATATAAATTAAATACTGTTTCAAACACAATACAGATTTAATTTTACTGCATTCAAGTTTCATTTGAAATCATGTTTAATTTTCTGGGAGTTTGATACAAATAATATTTATTTAATATAAATTATAGTTTTGAGGTCACTAACCACATTCCTTTATTCATTGTTTTTTTTTATTTTGACCTTCAAAAACTGAGTTTATGACAGAATATTTTTTTTATTGTTCTACAGTCCAGTTTCGATTAAAGTAATCGCCTGTTTTATAATCGCTTTTGACAGAAATAATATTGATTCATATCAATTGATTTCATTGTATATAACAGTCCTTCCATACAATTTTACAAAAGATTTGTATATTAATATTGTAAATGCATCGCTTCTCCACTATATATCTAAACCTAACATAACCGAGGCAGTTGTACAGGACATTTTACATATAATGACCGGGAAAAAACAATCAAAGATGCATGAAATATTATTAGTTTCTTCTTGTCCGTTTCGTTCTCTTTACTTGTTGAGCAAAAGCCCAACTCAGAAGAAAGTTCTGTAATCTTCAAACGTTTGTGTTGTTTACTGTTTCTTTCCTGAAAACACACACAGGAAAATTAGAACACTCCGAAAATCAGAAAAATTCAATTTTTTTTATTGAAGAACACGTACGTCACAAGAAGTCCTGTAATATTTTAAAAGTTAGTTTTCTTTTTTTACTTCATGTATACCCATATACATCTCGATGCATGTCTTATGACAGAAGGCGGTAACCATGCCCATATATTCAAATTGACACCGGGAAAAAGATATTTGCATACACCATGTGTATCTCTGATCGAGTGCCAAAGTTACATATGTAATTTTTTAAATTTCATCTATACTGTGATTGAACGCAGAAATCTGGCATTAGCTTCAGTGCAATTAATTCCCAGTTTCGCCAGAAAAAACAAAATAAAAAATAAATGAAACAAAAAAAACTTACCTAAAGTTATGACTGTAAATTTGGAAAATGTTGGCATGTTCTTTACTTGCAGGATTGGTCGGATCACTTAGTTTCAATTAACTTCGCCTAACAACAACAACAACAAAATTGTTCCGTCACAATCTAAATAAAATTTAATTGAACATTTCATACACGATCTGCAAATATCCCATGCATATAATGATAGAAAGAAGCTAATCTATTCCTCTTTTAAGCGTTCATTATTTCTCTCCTAATTTAATTCTCACTTACTTCATTTACAGTATCGCTGCTAGTGTATGTCTATCTTAGTTTCTTGATGTGATAATTAAAAGAAATCAAATAAACATCACATAAATTTTCTATCGCGGAAGTTCTTATGTTCTTATAAAGAAAGCGGTGAGTGGAGGCGATTCCAGCGATAGCTTCCACCTTAAATCGGTTGGAGCCGAGATCATGCTTACACCTGGAAGAATTTGACAAATATACTTTTCTTCTCAAAGACGTCATCTCTTCCAGAATCACTATTTCTTCTGACAATTATATTTCATTCACAAACACTTTTACTCCAGTCAATTCACACGCACGCGCTGTACCCCAGTCTTAATGTGCTTGAACAAGCCACACTTCTCTACTGCGCGCCCCAAATCTGCACAATGGTTGGAAATGTATGCAGTTTCATCTGAAGTTTCTTTTTCTAAACCAGAAAATATTTTTTCTCTAATTAACCCAAGAGCAGAGTCCCCAAAACGTAGAAAGTAAACTTTTCCTAAAAAAAAAACATAGCAATTCATTGGGTACCAACACATGTTAAACCGGAAGTCAAGGATGACGATCGTCTCGAAATATAACGATGGACAACATTGTACATAAAAATACAATTATGTTTTTTATTCTTACTCTCTTTTAGTTGTGTTTAAAGAAAAGTAGTCAGAGGGAGCACGCATATACAAGTGAGTAACGAGATAGTGTTTTCTTCCTTGCCTCCTCTTTGAGCCATCTGGATTCGTGTCTTTTTTCAACCAGGTAAAACGTTGTCTTATATACAAGGGTTCGTCGAACTTCGTCTAACTCCGTCATCTATGGGCAGGTACACCGATTAATAATTATTTCCAGATGCATTAGGACCTCAGCACAATCCTGTCATCCGTTGTTTAATTATTTTTCAAACCTTCACACAGCTGATGCAACACATTACTATTTCGCATTGTTTCTGACAAAAAAATATTTTCATCGGCTTATTAAAACTTAATTCCTTGTTCTCCTTATTGATTTATGTTTCCGGGGTTGAAATTTGTTTTTTCATTACAAGAGTTTGACTAAAATAATTAAATGTGAATTATATTCTGTTTTTGAAGCAATATACGTTTTATATTTTGTAGTCTAATTTTGGGTGAAATAATTGGTTAATTTTGTCGGCATTTGACATAAATAATATCATGTAACGTAAATTATATTGTTTGGGTCACATACTGCATTCTTTCCATCATTGTTTTATATTTCGAGACGTAAAATCCGATGTCCTTGACACATTTGCTAAATATAACACGGCATTCCAGTTTTGATTGAAATCATTGCTTGCTTATTATTTTTGATATTGACAGAAATAATATTAAAGATCAATGTATATTCTGTTGGTTCCAAGAATATAAAAACAACGAATGAACCTCCATTTAGTTTTTAGGTTTAATCCTCTATGTTTGATCTTCCAATATTATTTGGATAAGGCAGTTTGATGATTAAAAAAAGAACTGCAGAAGAAATGTCGGTGTTTTTTTAATATTTGATTCCAACTTCCTGCGGATATTCTTCTGCATATCATTTTCCTTTTAAAGTTGCATTCGGAAAAATGATAGTTTCATATATTACTTTTCAGAATTACATTTGTCTTCACTTGACAGTTTGTTTTACGTTTAGAGTAACAAAGAGTTTCTTAGTTTCTGTGTTTTCTTAACATAAAATGTATTTACTAAATCACTGTAGTGTTATTTAGTAATATTGTGAATATCTTTGTTGCAAGAATAACTTATTCTAAGAGTTTTTCTGTTGAAACTTATTTTTCGGGAGTTATTTTGGTTAAAATGTTTATACATAAGTTTAAGTTAATATCAGCCGATATTCATATAGGATAGCATTCAGAATGTTTGTGAGGAATATTATTTTTCTTTTTCTTTATTGGTTACATAAGTTGTCTTGTTTTTCAAAGATTCTTGGTAGACTAATTTATGTTTGAAAATACTTATCTGAAGATCTCATTATCCATTGTTTTTCTGCTATTAATTATTTTTGGCTGGACGATATACTATTAATTCTTGTGTTACTGTGTTAGGTATATAATTAAGTATTTATTTAGTGTGATTAAAAGTGTCATTAAAGTAAATAAGGGATTTTTATGATAGGTTTGAATAATTTTTTAGAAAAACTGAAATCGATAACTAAGAAATTTAATATTTTGAGATTTGATGAGATTTTAATTTTAAGACTAAAATATGGAAAGTGCTTCTAATATTTTTACTGTATTTTAAATTTTAGAGAATCGTTATTATTTGAGTGAAATATAAGTAAAAATATCTCTGAAAAGACCTACTTCCTTGAGAGAAATCATTCTACCAAAATGTTTAATGTGAAGCTTTCTATTATATCAACAATTTGGGAAGAATCATACGCTCCCATAGGAAAGTCAACATTATCATTATGAGTTGTGTCCAATGGAAATAGTTATATAATAATAAAATTGTGTAGACGCTAATCGCTAAAATTGTGTACACGTTAATCGTTCTTAATGCTGTTGCAGTGTTTAGAAAACATTTTAACTTTCAAATATTAGATCATAATTAATAGAGGGGTAGAAGTCTCTAATGTTAACCTGAAAGGTATTGCCTTATATTAGGTTATAATATTTAACAACCATTTAATAGTATTAAATTAACACTATTAATAGTATTAATAAATGTGAATGCAGACATTGTATGCATATAAATAGAAGTCTATGCATATGTAAATCTATGTATGTATGCGTGCGTGTCTATGTGCATTTTTATGTATATAGATGTCTACATACGTCTGTATATGTATGCTGTTGTGAGCATGTGCAATTGTGGTTCCAACCATTTGGGTATATGCCTATATGATGTTAAATATATAGTTATATAATTTAGAGCCCTTAAGTTAGCTCTTGAATATTCTCTAAAAATATTATTTTATTTTCCGCACTAAAGGTTTTATACATTTCAAAACTTGGTGATGTCACAAACACGTATTTTAGATTTTTTTCATAAATATTTTATTATTATTACAATATTGAGTTTTAAATTATTTATAACTATTTCATTGTTTGTTTTATCATTTTTTATATTACATTTTAATATTTCTATAATTTTATATTACGGTTTAAATTTTCATACTAATTTGACTAAAGACCGATGTCATTATTATTATCATCATTACTATTATTATTATAAATATTTTTATAATAATTATTAATATTTTCTTAACGTCATCAAAATTATTATTATGAAGTCGATATAGTTACTTTTATTGGATGAAGATGATATTTTTCCCGTAAGAATTAAAATAACTAAACGAACTATTCAGTGAATATATTTAAAATACTGACCCTAATTTTGAAAATGTTCAATCCTAAGAAAGACTGAATTGTCATTATATTGACTAGACTTCTTCCAGAATGTATCACCATTTAAATTTTACTTCCTATTTTGAAAAATCACATTGTAACCCTTACGTCCTTTTTAATATCACCAAAGGCCATTCCATATATATTCATTTCTAATTATATAGCTTTATATTATTCTAAACATATATAAAACGTAGATGGAAAATATCACCATGAATCACTGTAAATTTGTAAACAAAGTCTAGCGTCCCTTTCGTAGCCACTGAATCACCAAATGGCAGCTGATTCAATTATTGCCAGATTATGAGAATTGATAAATGTATGGGGTGCCGTATCAAAATTGTCGCTTTTACGCACACGCACCCACAGACGCGCGCAAACGAACACACACACACACACACACACACACACACATATATATATATATATATATATATATGAATTTGTTTGTGTTTATATATATATATATCAATATATAAACAAAAAATATATATACAAACACGCGCAAATAATATATATATATATATATATATATATATATATATGCAAAAGATTTTCATATGATGTTTTCAGAATTTGTAAGGTATCATGTCTGCTTCATATTTATCCTTCATCTTTGCACCTAGCCTTTCCTTGAGGGGTTTCTTTCACGATAACTTTCCTTTCGTCATAATGTCAAAAACATTTGCATCTTTTAGTATTCCTGCGGGTATTTCTTTTCATATATTTTCCAAACAAACAAGAACGTATTGGCTTCCGTTTTTACTTTAAAATACCAAACTTACAAACATTTCCATCATTTTCCTACTGTTAATATTGTTTCACTCTTAAAATTCTCACCTATATGATATTCACATGTCTATTTCGCGCATTCCAGACACACACACAATTATATATATATGGCCTTCGGTAAAAGTCTTAGTTTTATGCATTTCAGTAATATTACCTTGTTACAAATTGAATTTTCAATTCGATCCTAAGGAATTCAACTAGCCTATAATTTACTTGTACTCTACGTCGAGGATTATATTTATTCTGGATATTTATGTTAGCCCTGTTATTTTACGTTAATCGTTTTTTATTACCAACAGTAAACATATGGTCAAATGTATATATATATATATATATATATATATATATATATATATATATATATATATATGCATGCATATATAGCGTATCCAGGCAGCAAATGATTTTCTAAACGTACACTGTTAAATATAAGAGAAAATGAATGTGTATTATATTGAATCATGAACCGTTCTAAACGTCATATGTTGACATTAATTTCAGTTGAAAATAAAGACAAATATTTTCAAACATTTGAATAATTTTTTATTAATTTGGTTCTAAGTTTTCGGCTAACATGAGCCATCTTCAGAGAGTTTATTAAGACGGTAATACAATAACATCCACCATCACCGACGATTTTATTTTGTGTTGACATAAAACTCCGCTAGGCAACGGCAATAGTTACCAAAAATAACCAAAGCAGTTCGCTAATTTGCAATGCGGTTCTATGACGTCACACCGTGTGATAACGCGAAATGAAAACAGAATTGTGTATTTAGTTGCAATGTAATAATAACCTCTCTATGTATCGAGGCAGTAGACAATTTTCAGAACATATATTTTTAAGTATGCTAGACAATGAATGTATTTTGATTATGTTTCATTTTGAGCCGTACTAGATATCGTACTTTTGCTTTAATTTCAAGTAAAAATAAAGACAAAATTTTCTAACATTTGGAATGTTTATTATTATGCTGGTTATAATCTTTCGGCTCACATGAGACATCTTCAAAGAGAGTACAGGGACGTTAATATAAAAACATTCACAATCAAAAATAAAATTATCTCATGTCGACATAAAAAATTGGAGGCCACTTGCATTAAATCAAATCAACCCACACTCAATAAAACACATTTCAGTTTAGTCACAGCACATTATATTGCATTTATATATATGATACTGCTAACGTTTCGGTCTCTCACCCGGTGTGACGTCAAATAACCGCATTAAAATTTGCAACATGCGTCTGCTATTCGTCAAGAATTTTCCTCGTATAGCAATGTTCAATTATTTAAATTTTCTCCTGAAATCATAGCCAAAATACTATGTTTAAAACGGCTCATGATTAAACATAATAGGCACTGATTTACTGTTATGTTTAAAAATATATTTTCAGAAATAAAATATTTATATTGTAATATAATACAAGAATACAAGAACAGACTCGCCTGCTGTGTACATATAATCCTGCCTATAGAAAAACGGCAGGAGTTGTAAGTCATAGTAGTTGTAGAGTTGTAAAGCAAAATTGTAGAGTTGCCTAGTTGGTCAGTAAGTTGGTGCAAATTAGTTGGAATTGTTTGGATATAGACTCATTACCCAGACATATTCTTTCGCTTCAAGACTGTATATACTTATTTCTACTAATAGTATTCTTGAAGTGACTGACCCGTGTTCCAGCTTGTAGATCTTGCTTAATATAACTTACATTTTCTTTTGCCATAACTGTTATTTATTAATTCGCGTAGTTTCTCATTCTAAATCCAAAAGTTGGTGACGAAGAATACATGTCCACGCGGAAAGAAAACGTTTTTCACGTCAGTCGCCAACAACAAATTGGCGACGAGGATCTCGAAACTCACATTCACAGAGTCGCCATTGACAAAATGGCGAAAAACATTTCGAACACAAACTCACGTACAATCCAAGTCGCACAACAAATTAACGTCGAGGATTTCGAACTCACGTACACAAGTCGCACAAGTATTTGTGACGAACTCACATTTACGTATACACTGAACCACCACAACAAAGTTCGCTACGATAATTTCGAACAATCGTAGCGAACTTTGTTGTGGTGGTTCAGTGTATACGTAAATGTGAGTTCGTCACATGACCACAAACATTTGGTGACACTATCACAGAGATATAGAAGAAAAAGAACGCTGTAAAGAGAAATTTTTAAAAAATCACAAATTTTTTCTACGGGATTAATTGCCAGAAATCGATAGTTAAAAATCCAAAGCAAACAGCAAACCATGAATGCCTTTCAAAAAAATACTATAAATCATTAGAAGTGAAGAAAGACAAATGGAAATACAAAACGAAAATGCAGAAAGACAAATAGAAATGCAAAATGCAATTGAAGAAAGAGAAATAGAACCGCAAACTGCAATTGAAAAAGACAAATGGAGCTGCAAAAAGAAAATGAGAAAAGGCAATCAAACTACAAGAGCTATTACTAAAATTAACAAGTACAGCACTAGAAAGGCAATTGAAAAACAGGAGACGTTTTTGCAATTTGCTGTGAAACTTTTAAACACTCGATCGATGAAGACAAAAATTTGGAGAATATTACAGCCGATATGAAGATATTATTAATATTAAGTCTTTTGCTCAGAAAGTAAGGTACGGACCAACATACTATATTTGTAAATTATATTCTTCCAAAAAAGACGACGAATTTAAGGTTCGACGAGGCAGTGACAGGTCCCACTGAGCTATTAGGCCGAAAACTCTCGTTGTTAGATAAAAGGTGGAAATGCCTTAATCTTGTGATAGACGAAAACGAGGACTCTACAACATTCTCAGCCATGCTCAGCAAACATTGTGACGACTTTAAATTGGCGTAGCCTACTACAGACAACTTTAAAACCTCCAAGAACTAGTCGCTGCTAAAGACAGCGAAATAAGAAAACAAATGCTGACCAAAGCTCAAAACGAGCTAGATTTAACACTACAAAACTGTCAGAGGATTGCCAAAAATTACTCATTATAAAGAACGACAGTAAATATATCGAAGAATCAGGAGTCGCTCATATTCGTAATGTAAAAAGAAATATAAGTTTTTCATCCTCCCCAAAAACAAAACAAGATTTTGCCGACAAAGAAAAAAGATACAAAACAACTAATGACAGAAGCCAAATGAAATACAAGCACCCCCTTTCTGCATTTTACAAATGTGGTGGATTGCATTGTCTAAAGATTGTCGTTTCAAATACAAAAATTGCCGAGCGTGTGAGAATATAAGATACAAGGCAGCTGTATGCAGAAACAAAGAACAATAATAATTTGTTTTTTGTAAGAGAAAAATAAATACTTGATTAAAATAAGTAAAGACATTTCTCATGAAAAATTTTACGTCAAAATATTAATAAAATTTTATGGTTAAATTTTGCTCTCGTCAACATATATCTTTTTAGCTTGATTCCTGTTGCGCATATTTTTGGCATTCGTTGCAAGCTTTTCTCAGTGTATAAGTTTTATTGTTTATTCTATCGTTTTGTTCATCGAGTAATGAATAGAAAATAATAGTTTCTTTTTCATTTACTTCACACTACTTTATATTTTAATTAGCACTATGGAGGAATGGTAGACTTTGTAAAAACAGTAGGCACGCACACATCTACGCATCGTTCAGTCAGTAATAAATTTGAACAATCTCAGCTACTGTCGTATGTTTACTTTGTATAAAATATGCTAAAGTTCACTTTCTTCTACATAGTGCCCATAGGTCAGAACTAAAATGGCCGACTGATGTCAATTCGGTCGGGTTTCAATATTAGCTAGAAGTAATGATATGTCTCACCGTACCGATGATAGAAAAAGATATGTCTGCGGATGACTACATATATAGTGTATTTTTACTCGGCAAGTATTCATCTATATAAGTCTGAGTAAAAAGAACAGAATAGTTTTGAATGTTTTATGTTGTAGTATATTTCTTTAAAAGACAATCGTGTTCTGTCTATCGTGACGGAATATCTGGAAAAAAATGACTAAATTTTATATTTTTAATTGTAAGCCTTATCTAGTCCGCTCTCATTACCAAGAATCAATGTAGTATTTTGATTCTAGTTATCATTCATTTATCTAGTAATCTTTGTGAAACTAATATTTTGAATAATCTTGCGTGACATCATGTGTAACGGTTTTTGGGAAGGAAATCGCACAAAATGATTGATATTTATTTATTTCGTTTATTCCTATCACTGTAGCGAATTATATTTTAATCATGATGATATAATATATGCACATAATAATTATACCGTATGTACTACATTCAATCGTCTGCTGCCGTGAATAATATTTTATTTAATCTGGTATATTTATTTTGTATGGTAATATCTTCTAGTGTTTTTAGTTTTTCCTTCATAAAGTGCTGTATTTTAGTATTCACTGATATTCCTCTCTTTGTTGACAAGTATATCTTGGTCATTGCTACGAGCTGGTCGATGAGTTCTTGGACTGCGCTGAGTTTCAAATGTTGACCGGTTAATCTGCGAGACAGTGTGATGTGGAAGGGGATAAAATGCATCACTGAAATCCGAGAGTGAATTTGCATTATGAAGACTAAGCGGAGTATTAGAAGAAAATGTTCGTTAGAGAAAAAGAAAAGAAAAGACTCCAAAGTTGTTGTGATATTTCATTCTTCATCTGAAAAAATTAATATTGGGTAATTTTCTGGACAAATCATGAATAAATTAGAGAAGACGAAGTTTCAAAGAAAATGAAAATAAAATAAAATTTATACTTAACGTGAGGAGGAATCTATTAAGATTTCTGGCCATAGATTGAGGAGAGAAGGTGTGTGACAATATTTCCCGCTGATATATATATATATTGGATTAATACAACGGAGAGAGAGAAATTAATATTCGTGGCATTATTAGTTATGCGTTATTGTAAACCGTTTTGTGAGCTTAGGTATAAAAACAATTTTTGATACTTTTATATACTTGTAAAATCCGGGAAATAGAAAAATTTGCTGACATTTGGGAAAAAGTAGTAAATTATATTTTTTCTTCTTTTTTCGTGTTCGAATTTTTGGGAGCCAGTTAGATTGTGTAATATGTAAGTAGCCATAACAAAATGTCGGGATTTACTTGATGAGGTCAGGTAGGGTTAGATCCTCAACAACTATTCCTGCAAGCAGTTTGTAGGATCGGAAGACAGATGATGTGATCGAAAGAAAGAAGTCAGAATACATTACGTCATGTGAGGTTAATATTTCATTCGTCGAGCCATGGCTCCCCCGCAAAACATGTGGGTGGAAAATAATCTCTTTGGTCAAAAGCTTTGAGTCCACTAGATTCCCCTAGAGGATTGGGAATGGTTATAAAAATGGAAATTCAGTGAGAAAAATCAGAGTTAGCAGAGAGATTTTCACCCGACAAGGATCAAACAAACCCACACCGTCGCAGTCACGTCCCCGCCATTAGCCGCCTCTAATTCATTAAATTCCGTTAAGCTTCGATAAGAACCCGAAAGAATTTTGTTGTTTTAAAAGTTAAGTAGAGAATTGACAGCTCTGATTACAGAAAATATGCGAAAAAACATTAATGAAAATTTGAAGTGCTCGGATTACTTTAACGAAACTTGGAAAAGACATTTTTAATTGAAGATTGAAAGCTCTGATATTTTGAAAACAAACTCTCTCTTTCTCTCCGTTGTAAATTGGCATTCCGACAATTGTATTATGTGCTCCTGCAATTAATAATAATTTTTTTTATAAAGACTTTCATCGTAATTCGCCAGGCATTTTCGAACTTAATTCATTTTTTTAATTTTTTGTTTTTGTGCCGTATTTATTTTATTTAACCACAAGTGTACACAAGTGTCCGGTCTGGATCTGGTAGAAATACGACTACTGGATTTGAACAACGCGACTTTTTGAGATCAAATCAAAACGTAGCCAGTGGGTTGGTTGTTGTAATAGACATCTTGTGGACCAGATTCTGTGACGAGATCATCACGACTAGCGGCGTCCGTAATCGTCTACAGAACAGCCCCCCGGATTTTATATATTTGGTAGCCGTAGCCAGCCGGCAAAAAGTGTTATAAGTTTAGAACTTCATGTATTGACATGTTATTTGTAATATTAGACAGAGACAGAGACAGAGACAGAGAGAGAGAGGACACCATCATATAACATAATTTAGTCAGCTTCAAAAATACAAAAATCAAGAACAAAATTTAGAGAAAAGAACAAAGCGTTACAATGCAGTAATAGATATGTGACGACAGTAAAGCAATGATGAAATATATTCTGCTCTTATAAGGGACATAAAGAAAGAAGAATATTACTAATGATAATTCATAGATGATAATATTTTTCATAGAGCTATTTTTTGATATCCGGTGAAGTAGGTAACAGGAAAATTTGAATTTAAATATTTTACATTACATTATATATCTTAATTTTGTACTGGAATAGTTGATTTTGAGATTGAGTTTTTCTTGTTGTTTCTTTATTACGTTTTATCAATATCTGTGGCTTAGTTAATATCAAAAATTTGGATTTGAAGTATTCTTTTTAAGTTTCTGTTATAGTGAGAAGATTGATTTAGTCATATTTTGATTAAATTTTTTATTTTTCTTATTTTAGAAAACTGAAGATGTATTCTAGATTTCTTTTATAATCGTATATCCTCAAGCAAAGCATTTTATTGCCACTTTTGTGCAAGTGTTTACATAACAGGAAAGTAAAGAGAAAGAGTGACATGTTACAGGGGGAGTCAGGAAGTGGGCAAAAAAGGATGAGAAAACTGATGAGAGTGGATTTACATTATTCGAACTACTCTACTCATCTGTGTTACCATGTACAAAGTTTCGGCCGTTGTACGGTCCAGCCTACTTCACAATCACTGCAGTAAAGAATTATAATTCCTCCCGTAGAGCCACTTTTGTTTGTCATGAGTGACTTCCCGCTAAACATCGAAGATACTTGTTCACTCTTGCTGTAGCCTGGAATTGAACTCACAACACTTTGATTCTAATCATAGTAAATAACTAATGTCTATATCTATTACTTCATGTGTCCGTAAGGACAAGAACAACATAATTTCTGTGATTTCTTAACCTAATGTTCAGTATCATTTTTTAACAGATTTCCTATTGCAATTTACGATGTTACTAGATTCTTTCTAGCATTTGTTGATGTTACTGGATTTTACAAATAGTTTGTTAACAAGGCTCATATTGCAATGTTGACATTAATTATTTTCTTTAGCAATCCATATTCCTAGATCGCTTATTTTATTCATCTCTATGCTTGGTCGTCTTAGGACATGTGCTGATTCCTTAAGTTTACGTAGATTCCAGAGGCGTTTTCTATCAATTATTTTAACTGTGTCCCATAGGGAGAGGTTATACCATTTCTCACTTAATATGCAGTAGCTGAACACATATGGAGAGAGCATATCATGGACCCTAACATATGCTAACACTCTGGGAATACCAGCAATTAGGAGGTGTTTTTCATGCTCCTAACAATCTCCTAATCAGAGGACTTGTTGCTGGATGCACTTATAACACCATTCCCAGGACGTAAATTCTTTTAGTAATATATATCGATGAAATATGTTTTAATTGCTTTTCGTTCAATCTTTAATTAGTGTGCACATGGTTACGATAGAAATTATGTACATTTATTATATCACACATAAACGCACGCATATATAAATGCTCGTTCCTTGTTTTAGACGTACGATGTTTAAGCAGTCCATTTTAAAGAAGCTACAGCCAGTCTACAGCACATTTCATTTGATTAAGATAGTAAAGACCTGTGCCAATACAACCATCCTTTCTGGAAGAACCTGATAAATGAATTGGAGCACAGTACGTCACAATATCCTTAACGATCATCCGCAAGTTTTAAATTCAGTGTTGTTGTGCTTAAAGAATGTTCGCCAGCCAAGGGTAAATGGCTCAGTCTGTTTTGCATGAGGGAGAAGATTAGAAAACATAACGTTCCAAAGTTATTATATTAAATAATGAATATAATGAAGTCGACAGGAATCTGAAATCAGCTCCCCCTTCTCACACGCTGATCCTCCACTGTGGCTTTCTTACTCTCTCTCACAATATATATATATATATGTGTGTGTGTGTGAGTGTGTGTGTGAGTGTGTGTGTATTATTGATAGAGAGGTAGATTTATGTCATGAAAATTTTCCGATTATCTGATTACATTCAGCTTTCAATGTATGTTATTGTGCATTTTTTACCTTAATCTGATCATATGTATGTATTTTGTTTTATGTCAGATTTGTTCGCAATCATGTCTTGTTTGTTCCGTAATATCTCGGTAGTTTGCTGTGTTTTGAAGTTATTATATAATTTTATCCATAGTAAATACATTTTAGAACGTTGTTCGAAGATTTAATAAAATATAGTTGCTGGGGGATTGCTTCGACTGTATAATTAATGTCACATATATATGTAATTCTATTTAAACTATTTTTGACAAAGTATATTCATGTCAATGATAATTGTTCGCAATATTGATTCGATTTAGATTTGAATGTTTGTATATATGCGATACATTTAACAGTACCAATGTAAGGATTTTTTTGTAAGAAATTTTAAAAACAGGAGAAAAATATCGTTATTTTAAGAAAACAACGCTAATACATATTCGTGTAAATGTGAAAGTCAGATTTGTGAAAATGGTTGACGCTAATCTGGATAATTCAATACCTAATAAACGAAAGTGAGTAACTATTGTTTTTTTTTATTTTTATTTTTGGATACACATATATAATTATTCATTTATTTTCTTCATTACTCTAATTATGGTTTATTGTTCAGTATAATTGTAAATATTTATTAATTAATTTATTTTAAATAAAATAATGTTATGGCGTAATAGTTTTCTTTAACTTTAAAAATTAACTTTTATTTTCATTAGTGTTGCCTTTGGAAATATATATATATATATATATATATATATATATATATATATATATATATATTATATGGTGTAATTTCAAAAATCTTGACAGAGCAAATTTATATATTCTTAATACTTAATACTAGCACTGCCAAAAACATTATTTAAGTAAAATATATTTTTTGAAAAGGTGTTGTAGTTTATCTTATTTATGTCCAATGCAATTTTAAATGCTTATGTATTAGATCCTTTTCTCTATTCATATATATGATGTTTTGGTTTTTGTTTTTATATTTTCTACAAAATACAGCAAATAGCTTTAGAAGCAGTGTATTTTAAAACTGCTTCAGAATTATTATTCTTACGGATATATATGCTTCTCATCCTATGCATTATCGTTTGGAATATGGTTGTAACCTTACAGTAGTTGATCAATTGCATTTTTTAGTACATATTAAAGAGTAACTAAGTATTATTATATTTTATTTACTTTATTCACAATTTAATTTTGTTATTAATGTAATTATCGTTCTTGTAATTTTAATTTTTGTAAGCCATACTGTTTTTTATTCCATGAAGTTTACCCCGGCCTATTAAAAATATAAATCATTATTATCTCTTTATTTGTCAACTGTGTCAGGTTTCACAAATTCTAGAGGAAATGCCACTATTAATTTTTGGTAATTTCGCTGCATTTCAGATTCTGGATAGATAATAAATTCTTGGCACACCGCCACAAGTAGCATGAATAGGAAATACATATGATTCCTATCACTTCTCATCAGCAGGAGAAAGTTCTTTCATTCTGTCTGTATTTCAGTATGTATCTAATATGAGACACAAATCTTTCATGACCTTTCCAGCACACATTTTTACCTTGAACATTTCATACACTAGTGTCACATCATTTCACATTTATAGAAACTAAACAGTACTGAAAATGTCAACATCATACAGCCGCTTTCACATACCCATTCTTAAAAATGGTTTCGAGCGAGAAAATTAACAGTTATTACCAACAAAAATTTTTCGAAAGTCACTAACCGGTGTTAAAGAAACGCAAACAGAAAAGCAGAGTCTTACTTAAATTTAAACAGAAGCTTACTGATTCTCAAAGTTCAAACATAGAGATTGAGACCTGGTTGATCTAGATACGTGTACTTTCAATAGCAGCAAACATCGAGTCCAAAAAACAAAACAAAACAAAAACATAAAGTCATTGCTTATGTTATGGATGAAGCTGTTTTTAATGAAAAGAAGAAATATACCTAGGTTGTTCTAAACCTTTAAACTAAACATGAACGTTTTTACGATAAATACTTCATATAATTCAAATGACGCTAGCGTTATATGAACATTACATATTAAATGTGTCTTTCCAATACAACGGATAATAATTTCGTCACCATTCTGCAATAAAGTAGAAACGTTAACTCATTTCTTTTCCTTTCAAACTTGGTTTCATTTATTTAGACAAATTATTTCAAAAATTGTGTATGTATATCTTTAGATTAAAGTAAGTATTTTCCTGAATAATTTATCAGAATACATTTATATATAGATGTATTAAATTCTATATATATTTTCTTCAATCATTAAAAACTTCCACCAGAAGTTTTATTTTATAAACAAACTTTACAAGGTCAAATACTGACAAAATACATGGCGGACGTAGATGTAGACTAACCACAGGTTATTTTGTACCATTTAGAAAATAGCAATAATCATACTTTTCCGTGCTCCCGCAAATTTGAGAAGAAAGATTTACAGGAAATAAGGTAAAATTATTTAGTAAATAATGAAAACCATGTATTCAAAGATTCACACCTATATCTTTAATTTGATTCCGGATGAACCTTACTGAAAGTAAAATAGAAGCCCACTCATTCGTGGTTCAAGTTCCAATTCCTGTCGACTTTATTACATTAAGTTAAGTGTTATACGTGATGCAGGTTTGGGGCTATCATATCTCCAAAGAGACATGACTGAGTGGGCAGAAGAGTATCCTGCAGCAGGTTGCCATTATTTCATGCGGTAGACTGGTTGCCCTCCAAGGCTATAGAACCCAAACTGTCCTGTTATTTAACTCATATTTGGAAGGAAGAGACAGATTAATACTTTTCCAAAGATTATTTGAGTGTGAGTGAATGCAATGAATCCAACTGGAATTCCGATGGTATATGCACTGCACCACAACGCACATCCACACCATAACGCACATCCGCACCACAACTCACATCCTAAATAATTTACTTTCCAAGGCCCGATTAAATATGGCAAAAGGCCGAGTGTATGGGGCTACCTAATGTGAACCGAACTCACATCCGCACAGTTGTAATAGGTTATAGCGAGAGAAGCATGTTAACCATTACCCCACTTCACTTAACATAATAAATTTAGAAAGTTATGGTTTCGTCTATTCTCCCATAACAGAAAAAGAAACCTGGTGTATCTAGACATGTGTACACTTACACACGCGCACCCTAAAACATGCACATAAAAGAAGGTATGAGCCAGCTGCCGCAGACTAAATATTAGTCCTCTCACTCAAAGAAAAGTTTGGTTGGCTGTCTTAAAGTAAGTCTATCCACACTTCTCTATTGCAAAACAATAAAAAAAATCTACACACACGCATCCGAAAACACGCATCCGAAAACATGCACATAAGAGAATGTATGAGCCAGGAACCTCCTACTAAATATTAGTCCATGCACTCATCCAAAAAGTTGGCTAGCCGTCATATTGTAAGTCTATCCACAGTTTTCTATCGCAAAACTAACAGTAAATTACTTGATAAAACAAAAACACAAATGCATAAAAAATGAATATTTTACTGCTATTGTGATCTTCATAAATTAATTTATTAATATTATTTCAACTGATGTTTAGCTTCGAGTTATTCCTTCAGAAATGAACCACTTTATTTAATTTAAAATATTTTTTTTTATTTTGCTGTTAAATGTTGGAATTCGCGACGTTCCTGTATAAACGAACCGA